>UCOH01011402.1:0-158673 GCA_900474275.1 Synergus japonicus | reverse complement strand
GTGATTATCTTCAGATGTTACGAATTAATTGCTGAAGATTTTAAAAATCTAACATCTAGAGATTATGTTTAGTAATATCCTTATATATTAGGTAAAACTTATAGATTATATACATTAACATATTTTATGTTACCGGATACTATCTTTAGTTTTAACATCTAAGTTTTATGATCCATTTTTCTCAGTGTTCTTTGGCCTATTTTGTTTACCCCTAAAACTGCTTATTCTCTGTGTAGTATTGTCTGATAAGACCCGTGAAATAAAAAAAATGGTTACGGTATGACGTTTAGACGAATATCTTAGTTGAAGAAGGATTGGAGGGAGCTGAAGAACTTGATACCTTGTCTTTAGAGATGGATCGTCTGTAGAATTAAGTAGAGAAAGGAAAAACATCGATTCCAGGCGTACAAAAAGGGGTTTTCTATTATATATAAATGATAAAATGATGAAAGAGTGAAACTTTACAGATATTAATCTGTTTGTTTCTCTGGAGAAAGAAAGGTTCGTAATTCTTTTCTTTGCAGCAATGACTCTTTTTCACAAATTCAGAAAATAAGATATAAAAAGACTCGAATAGGATATGGTTTCCCCGTTTAATTTTAAATTATATAGGATTATAGCACATATGATAGTTTCTTATGCCCGCTGAACTTGATATATCGTTTTTCCATAGAGGTCAGTTTTTTGTACAGAACTTCCTCCTTAGTTAATATCTCTTCTATATACATATGTTCATAAGCCGCATGCAAATAACGACCTAATACCAGGAAGTGCTTCTTCTCGAAATTGCATGCACTCTGTTTGAGAAATATGATCTGATTAATACCAAGATAGCATGAACTATCTGATCAAACTCACCTTTAAGACAACTTGGATGAACTTGCACCTTCCGCATTAGCACTATCTCCTTTCCTAGGCTTTTTTCTGTGACCTTTTTTCTTTGAAGTTGATCCATTTTCTGATCGTGCTGGCCAAGTAGAGTCTGACGAGCTTAGGCTGGAAGCATCACTGACATAAAAGCGTAGAATTTCTTTTTCCTCTTGAGTACTCGCCGAATTTTGTCGCAGCATTCCTCGTCGTAAAGATGATATCGCTAAAGCCTCTATGGGTAGATGTACTTGATACTGCTGTATCTCCAGAAGAGGAATTTCTGGGTTATAATTTGTCGCAAAATGTGCGCGTGGATCAAACATGAGTATCAGAGTTCCGCAAAAGAAAAGTCCCAGGAATACCTAAATATTTTCACAATTTTTTGAAACACTCTTTTGTCAAGGTCTCTAAATCTTTCCAAAGTGTAGCGAACTCTTTTTCACAATTATTCAAATCGCAATCTTAATAGAATCTCGTGTCAATAAATTTGTTTGGAGTTAGTTTCTTCATATATTTTCCTAAAGTTCATTTATGTGTCTCCATTGGCCATAAATATCTCCAAAACACTTGATTAAGTGTATTGAATTTAAGAGAAAATATTACAATGATGTTTCGGGGGAAAATTATGACTGCGAGACATGCAAGGTAAATAACGATCAGACAATTTTTTTGTTCTTATTCTTAATCAAGAAACGTAAGAGGCTTTAATGTTATTTTTAAATACAAAACTATATTATAGCTTTTACAAGGGCGCTGTTAAAAATTCTTTGATAAATAATTTTGCGATTATGAATTACAAGCGAAAAAAATTCGCATCCTTTGAGAAATTGTGCAAAACGTGTTTTCTAATTTGTAATTAAAATATTGTAAATTGAGAGTCGTTTTAACGAAACTCATATTTTAATATACTTAAAATATTTCATAAAATATTTTCAGTAAATATTTACAGCATTTGAAATATGTAATTTAACTTTTCTTGTAACATAACTCATATTGCAAATTTAAGATCGAAAGATGACTTTATCGAAAATCGATCATGATTGATCTTTAAATGAATTGCTCAGTTTTAAAAATAGGTCCTTTTAATTAAAATTTCCCGAGATTACATGTCAATCAATACAAGATACCATGGAAATGAAATGTTATCTATAACTCGAATCTCTTAAAATGAAAACGGTTAAATAATTGAATTTGCATCAAAAAATTGCAGAAGTGAAATTGAAGCCAAATTTTTAACTTGCGACTAAGGTCAAGGAAAATCGAGGAAACATACTCTTTAAAAGTTGCTTTAATATGCGGGCTGAAGTTAATAAAAAGTTTGGGCGAGTCTAGGAGAATTTATTACAGGGAAAACGTTAAATATTTATAAGTCAGCATCCACAAACAGATGCAAGATTAACAGTAAATTAAAAAAAAAACTACTTATATCACATTACAAAGAAATTTTCCCAGCAAATAAAGTGCTTTTAAATGCTTACTACCGTTTTTAATTCTTAATTACCCGTGTAATCAGTCTCATTCCAGAGATTTGTTGAACAGTACCTGAAAATATGCATATGATCGCCGTCCACAACGGCTCGGTGAGCAGGCAAATCGATTCTCGTAAACATAGCAATATCCCCGGAACCATGATGTTTTCATCCTCTTTACATCTCGTTATAATTATCGTCTGCCACGAGCCGTGTGGCAGCATTTTAAGTACTTTCAATTTATTGATTTGATCCTGAAGTCCTAAATAGTCTGTACTTTTTCAATTTGGGAGTTAAAATTTAAGGCTACATTTTGACAAAAAATTTTGAGGTTTAATGCCAATGCAATATGTTTAAGAGTGAAGTTGTAGTTTATAATTTTGTTGTAATTATTAGGTCTTTATTCCCCTCCTCTGCCGGTAGAATAAAACAATTTAGGTTTGAACCCTGAAAACTTATCATACATTTTTAAATTTGAGTAAAAGTAATGATTTGAAATCTTTAAACTCTTAAGTATTATTAATTATAAAATGTGAATAATGAAGACCAATATTTTTATTATTCCAATTTAATGACTTTTTTCTAAAACTTTTTTTCCCTAAAGAGCGTTTTCTTTCACTTCTATTCCATCCACTTGGATCGAGTTCAAAGTGCAGAAGAATGTATGCTTGAAAACTTGCCTAGAACTCCTCCTCATTACGTGCTAAGATTGACGATGCAACTAAATCAGATTATGGTTTTAATAAAAAAGTGCCATAAGAAAAGCGATAAATTGAAAGTTACACCATACATCGTGATTATAAACTCTCCATTTCTTTTATTGAGAGCTCATATTGATTTCCGCCACTGCTAAAAATTAGTTGAACATATATTGAAAGGGATTGATAATTTTCAGTTCGGGAGTTAATTGCAAAAAAATATAGATGCTCTAAATCTAATTTTATTTTATGCATCAAACTGATATCACTTTTAATAAATTATCACAATAAATCACCTTAATCATCGACGATAATGTAAATTTCATAATTTACTACTTTCGGAAACCGCTGCAGTTTCTTGTCCAAGTTCAATACATTTCTCCATTGAAACAGGTGATGAAATGCAACAAACAGTCTCTTTGAAAGCTTCTCTATAGCGACTGCTCATAACATTATACAAAATTGGATTGGCAGCCGTGCTCATATAATATGAAAGTCCACTGAAAACATACAGCTCATCTGATTTATAATTTGAATACACACTGAAAATACGTTGTGTGTGAAAAGGAACCCAACAAACGAAAAATGTTACTACCACTGCACCTGAAAAATTTACATAATAAATGTCTTTTTATGAATATATAAAAATTGCTCGAGCCCAATATAAAAAACTTACATAGCATTTTAATAATGGACTTCCTAGCTCTCAACTTCCTCGACTCAAAATGAATTGAATTCAAAGGTTTGGAAATTGAAGAACTGGCACTCCTGTGAATTTCCAGTCCCATTTTCACATATAATCCGAGAATTGTAACCATCGGTATCAAAAATGATGTGACGAAACTTATTTCGATGTAAGGATATTCGAATCTACGACATGCACATATAGTAGATTTTTCGGATATTTTCCCTGAGTCTGAAAATTAGTCATGAATCTATAATAATAGGCAATTAATATAGACTAGAAAAGTAAATGTACTATATTCAAAATGCATTTGAAACTTCGCACCTTCAGGATATTCAGTATAGGATAAAACTGAGTTTAAAGTGGCAGGAATAGCTGAAAAAAGACCTATTAGCCAGCAAGCCAAGATGACAAAAATTGGTCTCTTTAAACCGCTCATCGTGTGAAGGCGAAATGGATGACAAATGGCCACGTACCGCTCCATAGAAAAAGCCATTATCGTTAACACAGACACATAGGAAGACCTGAAAAATAAAAAGACGAAATGCTAATTTTTTTAAATAATGCCTAACAAATCAAGCTGCTATAAAGTTGTATTTTATGGCTTTTCTCGCGCATGATGCATATTCATTAGCATTCATAATATATACAACTGCAGTAGAGTCATTTATATTTTTGAAATATTACTCTATACTATTCAATTGTTTTCAAATAAAAATAAATAACAAATGAAATAGCAAATGAAATATCATGAATGTCACTTACATTTCTGAAATGTAATGTGAAAGTTTACATCCAAAAAGGCCTAACTTCCAAGGATAGCGATGCCAAATTTCTATAAAATCGATAGGCATACCTGGAAAATTTATATAAAATTATATTCACAAGTTCCTTTTCATTCTAGAACTTGAACGAGTTTTATTTACCCAGTATCAATAAAATGAGATCAGATACTGCAAGACTGAAAAGGTAGTAATTTGTTGCATTTTGCATCAAAGGGTTTTTTACAGTGATCATGCAAGTGGCCAAATTCCCAAAAATTCCTACCAAAAATATGATTAGGTAAAGCAAATTTAATGGCACTGCTGCGATTATTGGTAACTGTTGTGGTCCAAGTACATAATAGAGGTACTCTTCTTCTGAAAGATTTTTTGGTACCATTGTTTCATAATTTCATCAGATAGTTGTCACTTGTCATAATCGAACGCTTTCAAAAAACCATCTTGTATAATCAATAGTCACTCATTTTGCACTCAAGGGTGGCCCTTTTATCTCATATTTAATTTAAATCTCCGCACTTGATATTTTGATAAACAACTATTTCTTTTCATAAAATCAAGAAAGTCACTATAAAAAACTCAATGAAATTAACTGTGGAAAAGGAATTTCAAATACGAGTATAAAAAATACGAGTTTTCAACTGGAATCTCTGATGACTTACTGACTAAACGGGTATTCGATTGCTTTCATAATCTGTAGCCGTTTTTAGATACTGAGGCATCTGTACATTGTACAACTATTACTCCTCCTATATAGAATCACTTGCAGTTTCCCGTTCTGATTACAAATGCGGAAGTTCGGTCATTCTTTTTTAAATTTAATTTATCTCTGGCTTCTCTATAATTGTGCAATTTAATTTATCATTGTGAAATTTAAAAAAAATTACATCTATCAGAATTTTAAAATTTTTCAATTCTTTCTTCTCAATTCTTTTGAAGTCTTTTCAATTTCTTAGAATAACTTTTAATTCGCTGAATTACAAAATAATGTGTGAGCATGTTAAAAAATTTCTGTTGCCTAATTTCATTTTAAAAACGAGGGATTTATTTTAACATAAATAAACAATTCTCTATGTACATGTAATATAGTTGTTATAATTAATTAAAAAGTTAAAATTATTTATACGAAGCTCTAATAAGGCTCTATCTAAGGCTGACATAAAAAATTAATTTTTAATAATAATAAAAACTCAATTGTATCAAAGAAGACTGCTGGCTGTTGATAAAGATTCCGCAGCTCGGCTTTGAGATGTAGAACTTTCGTTACTCGTTTGCATCTTCGCCGAAGGGTGTTTATTGCCAAGTAGAGCTTGTTCTAAATGATTATCCGGATGTAATAAATTATTTTCACGTCGTTTAACTTCTCCATCGTAGCCATTGCTTTTATCAGCTTCTTGATTCAGATTGAAACGAAATATTCCTTTTGCCTGGTCTATTGTGTATCTGAAAAATGATTTATTTTAATTTCATTTAAATTTTAGCAAAAAAAGACTGTCTTTTATTAATGCTTGTCCCAAAAACAGCTCTTAATAGCTTTCTCGGTATAAAAGACGAAACATTTACGCCCACAAGAAATTATTTTCACTAAACTTAACGACTATTTATCTCATAATCTTATATGAAAAAGCATGAATAGAAATTATGCAGCTACAAGTGCTTCTACTCAATATGTATATCAAAACTGAATTGCACAAGACAGAATCAGGAGCATTATTGTATTTACTCCGTTTATCATGGCTGTCGTGCACAGCTCGGTGCACAGATAAGACATCTACTACCTCTTTAAAGTGATACTTATAGTATTCATATTTCAATACTGCGATTATTTGCAAATTTTCCAAACCCAAAATAAAGCTATTTAAAGATTGAATATAGAAAGAGAAAAGATTATTCTTGCTTAAAAAATGTAAATGTCAAATTATTAATTATTTTATTATTATTTAGTACGCAAAAAAGAAGGTTTAATGTGATTATTAACCTGATAGAAGACCGTAAATTGGATGAACGTCTCTCGGGGTCGGAATTTAATCTAGAAACGTTGATCTTCTTAGAGAAATCCGAAGCTCCTTGTCTCTCTGATGCTGAAGAGCAACAAAGCGTTTCCTTAAAAGCTTGTCTATATCGGGAACTCATTACATTATAAAGAATAGGATTAACAGTGGTACTAAAATAGTAGAGAAATCCACTGAAGATGTATAAAAATTCGTTCAAATCCGGGTAGTAATCTGCATTTGAACCGTAAACGTAGAAAAGCCTTTGCGTATGAAAAGGCGCCCAACAAATAAAAAACATTATCACCACCGCACCTGAAAAATAATAGCAAGTTTAGTAATTATTATTAATAAAACAGAATATCCAGAAAATATCGCGTCTTACTTAGCATTTTAATTATGCTCCTTCTAGATTGAACTTGTTTAGATTCAGTGTGAATAGAATTCTGATTAAAAGCAGGCCCCAAGGAACTTCCAGTACTTCTATGAATTTTTAAACCCATTCTTACGTACAGAACAAAAATCATAACCATTGGTATGAAAAAGAAGATGAGACAGCTCATTTCATAAATAGGAAATTGAGGCATATGGGGTAGAATCATGCCACAATAAGCAGAGTCTTTCGATTTGATATCTGAACCTAAAATAGAAAATGAAAAATCACTTAATGAATTTAATTGGAAAACTAATCATAAAATTAGATATTTTTCTTAATTCGGCTCTTAGAAATTTTAAAAAATTCGATTATGAATGAATTCGAATGAATTTCTGTCCGTTCTAAAAATTCGTACATATTTATTTTTAACTTCTTACCTGGTGGATACATCACATAATTCACTTTTGTATAAATAGCAAAAGGTATTGCTGTTATCATGGCAATCGACCAGGCACCCAAGATGAATCGAATTGGGCGTTTTAGTCCACTCATCGCGTTTACCCGAAAGGGATGACAAATAGCCAAATATCGTTCCAAAGAAAATGCGACTATAGTTAACACTGATACGTAAGAAGACCTTGAAATGGGAATAAATATTCAAAATTTGTCATTCAATTTTTAAGAATAAATGATTAATACGAAAACTAATTAATACTCACATTTCGGATACGTAGGCTCTTATTTTGCAAAGTGCTTCTCCCAAAACCCAAGGATATTGTTGCCAAAAAACGCTTATTTCGTTTGGCAGACCTGAAATGGTTACAGAAAAAATAATAATTACCAAAGTTAAGTAAAGATTTCAGCATAAAAAGCAAGACGTTTGGATTTAATTTGGCTACAATTCAAGTTCAATCCAAGTATTGGTTTTTAAATTTCACACGCTATTACATCGAAAGAGAAA
The DNA here is from genome assembly GCA_900474275.1 of Synergus japonicus. NCBI lineage: Eukaryota > Metazoa > Arthropoda > Insecta > Hymenoptera > Cynipidae > Synergus > Synergus japonicus. The sequence continues at coordinate 150,844 of UCOH01011402.1, read as the reverse complement.
AAGTATCATTTTGTCACTTTAAAGTAGCAAACCGGACGGAAATTAATTTTCAACGGGAATTTACGAGCGTCTTATGTACGATGGGTAATTAGTATCATGGATTAGACGAGCACTACCGGAATTAACGGCTAAATATATGGCACAATAAATAAATTATATGTCTGACCTTATTCGAAAAGCATAATCTCAATTCTTCTTATTTTTACATTTTTCACTACTCATTTCTTGAAAAATAAAAAAACTTTGTTACATTTTATAGATAATTGCAATAAGATTGGTTCAAAAGAATTTCTTTCTGAAATTAGCACTTTAAGGGTTTTAGTCAATCAATCTTTCATTTCCTTGTCGGTAGTATAAAAGAAATATACAAATTAAAAAAAATCCCTTTTTATTTCATTATGACGTCACCAAGACGTTATAGTGAAACCTTTAGGTAAATTTCATTGTTACAGACTTTATTCTGGCCCCGGAGACTGGAGGAGTAAATTTATTATTTTCTCCGCATTAAAGCCACCCTTATCTCAAATATTTATTCAGGCAGTTTATAATAAGCTCTTTAAATTGATGTCGTGAATAAAAAAAGCCTTTTTTTAGCGAACAAATTTTTGAAAACTCTTACGAGAAAATTACGAGAAATTTTTTTAATAAACAAAGCAATTTAAGGGTATATGTTAATTATTATATGAGCAAATTTACATAGCTTCGCCACTATACTTGCAATAATAAATATTTTTCGCTGAAACTATGTAATCTACCTCCGTCTGCATAAAACGATGGTAAATCGCCAAGCTTTAGCGAAAAATATTTACTACTGTAAACGTAAAGAGAAAGTAAATTTGCTCTTAAAGTAATTACCACATGCGCTTAATCAAATTGGATTTCTGAAAATTGTTAGTAAATCTAATAAATTTTGTGGACCGACTATTTTTAAATCATGATACATTAAAGATTTTCAGATGTGATATGTAACTTAATTGCTCTGAAGCTAATTACATTTTTATCTTTTAGTTTTCATCTAGTCTTAGATCTCTTTATTCTTCAACCGTTAACGACTAGGAACTTTTTAGATTTGATAAGAAGAGCGAACAATTTTTCTTAACCCGAATTCAATTATTCTTTCAAATATGTTTAAACGGTAACATATTTTCTGGATTTCCCAAATTTGTAAATTCTTCCCACAAGAATACTGTCTCTCCACTTATATTTCTCAAGTCTCTTTCTAAAGAATTTACCCTACAAGATTTAGAGAATTATATCATTATCCTTTTTTATTTTATTGTCACTCTATTCCTCCAAGAGTATTGACATAATTATGACGCAAATTCCTACGACGTTTCAAATCCAGCAAACAGGCTCTCAACCGAGAAAAGTTGACACCTATCATAAATGTACATAAGACAAAGATTAATTTAAAACCCTTATCTTCTCGGGATAGTCAGACGTATGCATTTTTTTGTCAACACCTCTTCTTTTTACCTCGTTAATTTAATCAATTCTGTCATTAATTTATGTTCTATTTTCTTTTATGAGTATTCTAAATTTACTTCTCTCGTTCTGAAACTCAAAAACAGTTAATGATTTAGGGTTTAATTACAAATTATTCAAACTGAGTACAAAAATAAATATGAACGCAATTAAAAAGACCTTCAAAATAATTGTTAATAAGCACTCAATATACTAATGAGTCATTAGTATATAATTACAAAATAGTCTTATTTTTATCTCTGAGATATTCTGCATTCCAGAAAACTACGTCTTTTAGCGGAAATGCGAACATACATTAATTCAATTTTAATTAAAACATTTTTTGTGACGTAGTTCATAAGACTTCATAAAAAATAAATTTTATATTATCGTAGAATCACCGAACGACAGACACTACCCCGAATTTCGGACACATAGTTTCCTTGGATCTAAATTATATTTTTAAATCAAAAACCAATTTTTTACACGATGTCTTGTTTTGGGCTTTTAGTTTTTGTTGCTTTCTTACTATTTGATTATGTAGAAGCGAAAAACATTGGATATCCGAAGTTAGGTGGTTTTACAGTACTAAATTTATAAAAGTTTCCAATCTCGTCATACATCTTTTCCAAGCTTTGGACATGATTCCCTAATTCAGAAATATTTTTTTAAATGTAAAATATACCAGAAAAGAAATTTTAATACGTCACGGCATTAAATCAGAGGCTAAAAAATTTAGTAATTAAAAATTTTATTTATGGCCCCTTTAAAATAACTCTTCAAAAACAAATCATAATTCCTCGCTTCGTGACCTCATAAAAATTTGAAAAATGCATTTAATTGCATCAGGAATATGACTCTTCTAAATATCTAGGAAAGTTTTGAAACTAGTTTCAACTATATTTAATTAAAATTTTCAAGAATATAGTGAATGAACAGAACTCGATAAGCACTTTTGCCTTATAAATATTGAATTCAAGTGAAATTTAAATTTACTTTAAGGATATCTAACTTTAGTTTCTTTCTTATCTAACTGTTCTTCTTGAACTCACCAAGAACAAGTAGAGTAAGGTCCGATATGGCAAGACTGAAGAGGTAGTAGTTAGTCGCATTCTGCATCGACGATTTCTTTACGATGACCACACAAGTAGTAATATTTCCTAAAATTCCCGTAACAAATATTGCCAAGTATATTACAGTCATCGGAATAGCAACATGCAGTGGTAAATGTTTCGGACCAAGGATGCTAATTAGATACTCTTTTTCAGTGAGATTCTCCCCTCCAGTCAGATTCTCCATTTTCAAATTTGTCAAAAAATTGGCATTCTCTTTTTTGTTGTCAGTTTCATCTTTTCTTCGACTTGAATATTTTTCTCGTTACAAAACCATTATATTCCCGGTTCATCTATATTCGCTAAAAAGGGCTTCCACAAAATGAAAAACAAAGTTTTCAGTGCGTCGATAAACTTTGAAACTGAAACCTTTTCGAGATGAACCTAGAAATTGGAAACGCTTGACTGTTGTTCGATCTGAAAAACAAACAAGTTTTTAAAATGGGTAAATAATCTGCACTTCTGAGGAATTATTTATCAGAACGAAAATTTCAGACTGGAATCTTTAATTTGATATTTTAATTGTCTCAAGAAAAAATTCTCATCCTATGAAAACTTTATCTTTAACTGCTTTTATAAATCTCCTGTGCAGATAAGATTTTTTACGACTATATATTCTCGAAATAATAATCTCAGATAAAGACAAGCGATAAGAGATTACTACCATTTGGCATTTGCTAACAATTAACTCTAATTTACTGAACTGCAATATTCAGTAATTATTTTGAAATCTTATCTTAAAAAAAATTGTGGAAAAATCCAAGATAATTTGAATTTGTTCATACTTTTGCTCATTGGTAAATAGCATCGCATGTCCTTGAGAAAACATTAATTAAAGCTTTACCCTAAACAAAGTATTAACATTTGTCTTATTCGATTCTTTCTTGAAAGCCTTGTGAAATGAAGATGAAATTTTTGCAGTAAATAAAATCTTAATTTAAGGAAACAGACCCCAACTCACACTTTTAACAATAATTCTTTCCACGAAACTTCAAACGCCACTTTTTCCCAATCCCCGAATAAATTACTTTTCCTTGTTAAGCTGTTACCAATCCTTCTATAGACTAAAAAATGATCTCTGATATGTTAGAATGTCCATCCTCTGTTCGAGAAACGATAGATTACACTTTCGTTTGGACCACTGTTTTGCAGATTCGAGATTCTGAGAAAATGAGTGCGATCCACCTCGAACTTCCGAAAACTGTCACTTCGCGATAAGAACTGAGGACAATTGCTTGTATTTGGATCTCCCGTATCCGAAGAACTATTATTATTATCGTTGAAGGCACTCATTGCTGCTTATTTACATCCTCGAAATTGACTATAGCATCGAATCTTTTCTTTTGAAATCCCTTATGATTCACGAATCAATGTAAATATTAATATCAGGAATTTTTCTCTATCCTGTCAGTTACTGTCTGAAATACTGACTGAGTCGTGTTGCTATTCGATCTGTTACAGCTTGTCGTAGAAACGTTTCTGATAAGAACAAAGGCAACGGATCAAATTGAAAAACAAGGACGTCTTCGATATAGGATATAGAAAACAATTTCGATGATCGACTCCTTTATGAGTCCTGCAACAGAGAAATTTATTATTATAGAAAAAAATAGTCGTGCTTCTGCTGAAAAATGAAATAATATTAGTACCTAGAGTGCAGAAAATTCAGGAATCACATTGAATATATATGAATGAAAAGTTTCCAGCATATTTTAATGAAGGCGGGTTTAATTAAAAACATGTTTAATATGCGTAATGATGACACTTCTATCTACGTAAGGTAATGAACACATAGACAGATACTAAAAGTCAAAGGAAAATAAATAAAATTTGCTTGCATAAAAACATTTCGAAATACGTATAGTATATACGTTACGTGCCAATTTTTTAAGCATCCCTTTACAAAATTAAGGAATTTACTTAGTCTTTTGAATAATTTTGAAATATGTATTTTGAATTTATATCAACTTGAATTTATCTGGATTTCTTTAATTATTTTGATTTTTCTTGAATTCTTTTGTAACGTATTGACTTATTGTTATTTCACTTAAATTCAAAATAATTAGATTTTTTTTAATATGATATAGAATCTAAATTTAAAAAATGCATTTCATCCGAAAGATAAAGTCTTTAAATAATTTTCTTCTTTTTTAAAATTCGAAGTTATCTTACTAATCAGTTGGAATTTAATCACTTAAAGATATAAAATTAATAATAATAATACGAAATCAGATCGCTAGTCTCATTTTAGCTGCACGTTGATTACGAGAAAAATAAAATTCAAGGAAACATTGTTTAAACAGACGTCAAAGCCACTAAGTAATTAGTCTTCCTACCTTAGAATCAAAACCGGGATCAAATTTCTCATTATTTATTTCCGCAATGTTGAAATGTAGAATGCATAAAAAATTATAAAAATAACTAAATAATTAGAAGCGGGGAAACCTCAAATTAAAGACCAGTTGTTGAAAAAGTGGATCAGTGCCAAAATAATAAAAATAGATATTCACAGATGTGTAGAATAAAGCTGGTATAATGTTAAATAAAGTGAAGCAAACACATTCTTGTGAAATAAATTCGAGTCTATTTGCTCTATTTAATTAACAAGTTCCAAATTTCAACAGTCATAACATGTTTTATTTTCCTTAGCTGTTTCTTATCACGGAACTTATCAAGATTCTGTAATTCACATCAGGAAAAGATAACAATCTTTTTTCTTTAACACATAGAGCGATTAATTTGTCACAATTGGAAAGTATGTTACCACGAGGTAGAAAAATATACCGGATATTTCGAGTGATGGCTGTACACATTTTTATATAATACTTACACCTATATTGTACGACTATCAATGTAGTACAGATTGGTTCATTGGCACAACACTTTCTATTTCTAGATAAATGCACTTAGTCTTTGTTATGCAAATATCCTTCATACTGGACACAACGACGATAAATGTACAACAAACTTTTGGAAATTATTCCAAGAACTAAAAAAGTACTTTCAAAGAGGGAAAGAATTTCATCAATTCCTCTGTCAATAAAAATTAAATTAATTAAAATTATACATACTACGAAGGTATAGTTAATCAGAATCAGAGGCTTCGGAACTCGTATCGCTTTCTGTTTCAGTAGTATCATGATTTACTGGCGGTCTATTTGTGTTCACAAAAAGATCGTCATCTTCCTTTTCTTCGTTTTCTTTAGAATCTTCTTCTTCTTCGTTATCTGCATCTCCATTGCTTTCGTGTCGCTTTTGTTCAAATTCCCGTGGCCAACAATTTTGAGATTGGTAGAACTTTATATGGTCCTGAAAAAAATTTTTTTTTTAAATTAATATTTTAATAATAATCTTACAATAATCTTCAAATTTATTTAAATAAAGTACGTACCCTAGTTAAAATTTTAGTTATTTCTCCCTTGACTTTGTCGCCTTCTGGAATGGGTTCAATAATAACAAAATCTCCTCTTTTCACCCAGATACTTTTTCGGAACTTGGGTGGCATAGATATCAGAAATCTGTCTCCCGTTGAATCCATCGCTTCGTGAAGGTTATTTCCCCGTGATTCTATCAGTTGAACTATCGATTGAGACTCCGTTGGCACACTTAAATCCTCCTCGAGCTCCCGGGTTACGTGCTTGCGTTTCGTTGATCTGGACATTATGATCTAAAACGTAATATTACATTTGGGATTAATCTTCAATATTATTTTGCAAAATAAATGATTTATTTTGAATAAATTTGGAATATGCATAAACAGGCACATGACAGTAATATTCAATTATTCTATCTTTAAGAATTGAAATAAGTTTTTAATTCTTCCATATAAAAAACTACATTTATTTTAAATGTTTTTCAGATAAAAAATAAGAATGATTTTTGCAAAAATAACTGTATGATTTACGACCTTCTTAGATTCAGAATAATATTTTCTTCCCCTTATATTTTTCTATTATCACCCATTTTCTTTGCTTAGGGTTTTGCACCAACTCTATTTTTCCTGAGTTGGTTTTCGACACTCAAGTTTATGCGCTGCATTCTAAACATGCATTTCCCAGTATATCTGTCATGAAACGCGCGCGATGTCGCGTGTAAGAATGAATTATTTTTCTTATGCTCTAAATCGAAATTTATATACGTGGGGGAATAGGTCACACCCCACAATTCATTCTTCATTCTTTTTTACTTAAAACCAACCAAGTCACATAAACTCTAATCATTCACTCACCACAAGAATAAGTCAGTTATAAATTTTTACATTCTCATCAGAGAGAATGTATTAGATTTGTTGATTAACAAATTCACTTTCTTTTTTAACGTGACTAATTAATTTTTAAGACAAAAATGTTTACAATAAATATTGTTTCAAAAATTAGCTTTTTCAATTAAAATTGCATCAAACTATCAGTTCATTGTTCTTTATAATGCGGATGAATTAAATATACATCTTAATTTTAACTTAAGTAAGAAAATAATAAAGTAGAATCACATTTGAATCTCCTCTTTGATGTCCTCTTTAGTCACCATCAAATCTCCCTGACATGCATTCATCTTGCTCTTGCTCCCATGCCAGGAACCCAATGATCCACCAGACTTCTCAATAGACTTCCAGATATCCAGATTCTCACCAGGCGGTATCTCATACCCACTTTCAAGTCCGTGAGGATTCGATGGTGTCTTACAATCTGCGGTTGCTTCTTTTCTCAATACAGTATCAACTTCAACCGAAGCGAAAAACGCTACGGACATAGGAAGATCTTTTATGCCAAGTCTCGAAGAGCAAAAAGACCTAGTCATCAAATTCGTAATATGCATTGCAAGTGCAGCATTATACTTGTACTTGGTCGATACCAAATACCGAATTTCATCATGAAATGAGAGGCAAAATCTTGCGTTATCACGCATCAACCATCGCATTGAAACCAGCATCAAATGCAAAAAATCTACAGCTCCACTTTGAACAACCCAGTTAACTTTCGTGGGAAGATATTTATTTTCATCGGTTCCATGTCCTTCTAAAGCACGACTCAGTCTAGAGTTCAAAAAAGGTGTAACCGGATTTGCACTTCCTGCAATTTCCTCAAGCCTGTTGAACATTGCTGATTCCGATCCTCCAACCCATTGACCCTTTTCAAACATTTCTCCAGCAGTCTTGCCATAAATCTTCACTATTCTGAACATCATACTTGTAGAATATTCTTTATCCTCCAATTCTTTACTGATAAATTCCTTTTTTAGTCTAAAAACCTTCTTTCCTTTGGTCATAGCAAACATTTTTTTAGACTTTGAAACTGCTTCAGCTTCAGTCATTGATGGATTAAATTGCTTCAAAAGTCTCTCTGCGAATTTCTGACCAGCACCGTAAATTCTTGCGTAGTTAATAACTTTGGCATGGTCTCTTGAAATACCAATCGCCTTCGCTGTCACGCTATGCATGTCTGTTCCATTAGCTTTGTTTCCAATTAGAGTCATCCATCCTAAAGGCGTAGCGCCGTGGGTTCTTGCATGATGAGCATCTCCAATCACAGAAGCGATCCAAAGTTCCTGACTGTCTACATCAGCCCCTACGATATTGTATCCCGGAGGTGCTTGTATCATCGCACGTAACTCTGATCCTATTCTTTCAACGTGAGCGTTAGAGGCAGTCATCCAAGTTGGTTCGACCGCTCTTCGAGTTAAGGTTCCCGCAACTATAACTTGCGGAACAATTGCACCGAAACGCATCTTTCTTTTGTCCTTCTTTAAAACATTTGGCAAACTCTCTTCCTCGAACCAAACCACCATCTGTGAAAGTATCCTGTCTCTATTGTTTCTCCAGTATGAAATCATCTTCGCAATCTTCAGAACCAAACTCGCGCTGACATCCAGACCAGCTAGAACATTTTCTGAAAATTTGTTTAGAAAGTCTTTCGCTAGAGGATTTCCCACGTTATGTGAAATTCCGTCTTTATGAGGTAGTTTAAAGAACCAACAACAATTGTCGATATCGACGTTGCACCAGATACCACTACCTTTATAGATTTCATTCACTGGGTTCTCTTTTTTCTTATAACGCCAGAACTCTGTTTTGTGAAGGTCGTTCTGAACGTCCACCCTTAGAGTCGCCATTGCGTAATCTACTCCGGCTTCTGAAGGCGATTGATGAGACAGAGGACATTGTTCTAGCAATTGCTTCAAAGGTATATCAGTTTGTACACTAAGGTCATCGCTATGAGGTACAAGAAATCCCCAACCGTGCTCTCTGATGTAATGCAAAGGGTAGTTTTCCCAAGTAAGGTTCAAGATCTTTGGCGTAACTTTCATAGAAGTACTAATATTCTGGGCACCGGGTACCCAATTCTCGCTGTTTTTCCTAAGACATAGTTTCCGGTACCAGGTCGGATATCCAGGCATGTGAGGCTTTCTCGCCGGGAGAAGATACTTTGTGTCTTGAAGATAAGAAAATTTCTTCTCAAGTGGATCAACCTCTTCTTCATCATCCGAAAATCTTTTCTCTCTTTCTCTTTCTCTTTCTATCTTTTCTTCTTCCTCAGCCTTTTCTTTTTCTATTTCACGAAGTCTGGATTTCGTTAAAGAAGACTTCATTTTAATGTCCTGAGTGCTCCAATCCTGATCCCACATCCACAAATCCTCCTTGTATTTCTCGTTGTGCATGAGTTTGCAAACTTCATCAGCTCGTCTTGATAAAATGACTTTTGCTTCGTAGTTCATATCCTCAAAGGTAGATTCTGATTCTTCTATATATCTCTGCCAGTTTGAATTCACTGGAAGATAAGCAGACCCCAATTCCAACATTCCAGCGAAAGTTACCGGGTGTGGAAATCGTTCCTGAAACATTGGAAATAGCTTTTGCAGGATGGCATGCGTCGATTGCACGTCGGTAGCGCAATACTTCATCAAATCGTTGAACTGTTCACGAACTTCCAGAAGAGTTCCTTCGACGAAAATGTCTCTGGGCTTTTTATCGATTTTCTGCCCACAGTAAAGTTCGTGAACGTCGCCCAGATTGTTCAGAGATGATCGATTGCGCAAATTTTCTTCGAGGTCTTCTTTATCCGCCTTCAGCAATGCTCTCTGAAAACTGTTGATTCCGCTAACGCATACATGCATGGACAACGTGTCGACAAATCGAGTTCCTGTTGAATTCAGCCAAAATTGCTCTTTAATTCTAGCTCTATCGTAGGATACGTTATGACCTATTATTATCTTTGGCTTTTTTTGAAAGCTATTTAGTTTTTTTCCGTGATCTGATGAATTGCTTTCTAAGGGAATAAGAAGATCCAAGGATAGTAAACGATCTTTGACAACAACAGCTGAACCTTCTGCAAGAGTTTTCGAAACCCATCCATACCAAGCGTTTTTACTAACTGCTGTGGCCAGCGTGGGAAGTGATCCTTCATTCATACAAACTTCCACATCAAATATTAGCCCATCTTCTGACGGATAATCTACTTTTTCTGATCCTGCATCTGTGTATCTGGATATAAAAGAATAATATTCTTTGAAATATTGCACAGCATAGATTTCAAAATGAAATATTTTGAAATTAGAGTTGTAAGTTTCTTAACATTCGAAATTTTAATAGATTTTTCATAATCAGTTTTCTTGACAGAAATATTTGTTGTATTTCGATACTTGAATAGAAACATGTTAGTTTGTAAAATATAAATAAATCAAAAGCGTATTCTTACATTTCCAGAAGAAAATGTCTGAAGAAATTGTTCTCCAGAAATTAATTTTGGCCTTATATTTATATCTAGGCCTATTTTTTTATAATAAGTAGTAAAGATTTTATTTATGGAATACAAAACCCTGTAATATTATAAACATTATTTTTTTTAAACAATCATATGCGAATATGACTTTTTGGAACGAAAAATAATAATATAATATTATAATATATCATGTGAAGAAAACTGATATGGTTTTGAAAAAAAGACATTCTATTTTTTCTTAGAAACTTTACATCTTTCAATATACCTCGTCCATCCTTCTTGTAGAATCCAATTTTCAGGAGGTGCAGGAATTTTGCGAATAAGATCTTTCACAACTTTCAAGTAAGGTTTAACCTGAGCACTAGCTATATTATAAAAATGTTCTTCCACATCCTTGCCTTCGAAAGCAGGTATTTCTATATCCACGTTCGGTAAAGGATTTTGACCATCAATATCTAAGCCAAAAGCCTTTAGTTCCTGCTTCATAAATTCTACTTTCTCTGAAGAAAGAAATCCTTGATTTCCTTCTGGAAATATTTGTTTATGCAATCCCAAAGGAAGCATTTGTAAATTAATTTCATTCACTCGTTTATCACTTTTTCCTAAATCATTGTTAATCTCATTGTTGACATCTTGACTAGACCTCTTAGCCAGAATTGATTCTGTACTACTTATTGAAGAATTTGCATTAAACATATGTACAGAAGACTTTTTACTGTTTAGTTCTTTTAATTTTGGTACGGTGTTTTTGCTTTTAACTACTTTAAATTTGCTGTTTTTTTTTGGAAATTTATTTCCGCTTTGATCCAAGATCTTTACATATTTAACATTGTACGCTTTATTTTCAAAGAATAATTGTTCAGATTCAGTTTCAATTTGTTGAGCCTCTGATAAATCATCTACGATATAGTTCTTTTTTCTACCAATAATTTTACTCTTATTTTTCTGCTTCAAAACCTTTTCCACATGTTCATTGTTTTCAATTAAATTGTCTTTTGGATTTGCAGTACTTGCATAACGTTTACTCGAGTCATAACTATTCGAAAATGTTGACATTGAACGCCTAAATATTTTATACTCTGAGGCACCAAATGTTTTATTTTTTCTATTGTAATGCGAGATAAATTTATGAACAGGCATGTTTACAGAGGTTATGTGAAAACTTTTAGAATTTTCTTCCTTTTTATCCTCTGCACTTTCAGCAACACGACTTCGTTCAGCATTCTGACTAGATACCTTTTCTGGCCTTTGTTTAATAACTTTATACTCTATTTGTGACGAAATGTAACTATTATCATTCGCCAATTTTGAGGTTAGGAAATGACTTGTGAGCTTTTCAACGTTTTTCTTCTTCGAATGAAATATCTTCTTTGAAAATTGTTTCCATTTTTTATCCGGAACTTCATTGAACATACGGGAACACTTGTGTCTTATTGAAATGCTTATTAAATTAGAATTCATTTCGCTAATTGAACAACCGTGTTATGTACTCCGAACTGAAACTACAAGTTCTACACGTGACATTTCTTTGCAACCACACTGGCGTCACGCACCTAAATTTATCATTTTTAAGGATATTTTACACTAACATTACCTGAAAAAGACGGCAAATAGGCTCCCTGGTCTTCTTTTTCTGCTTTCCAGCCTTTCAAGAAGCTTCAAGCGTCGAAAACTCGAAAATTCAATAAAATCAAATTATGAGACGCCAATGAAGCTTTGTAAATGCGTGGCGGCAATGCGCAGTCGTTATATCCTTTTCTGCTTTGGTATAAGATTATTTTAAAAATCAATACTATTTTGTTGATTATACTTATTAAGAATGTGTATATTGATCTTCTTATTTTTTAAATTTTCGAAGTATAAAATATTTGTTGACAGTCTTTATTTTTAAAGAAATGTAAACAAATAACAATTTTAAGTACATGTAAGAAATTTCCGGGAATGATCGTAAATTTCCGATATTTTTATGAATGGAGGTGTAGAAATTTCAGTGAGCCGTAAAAAAGAAAAATGGCGGCTCAGAGGTGTGGTGTCATAACCTCTTCCCACATTTCCATTCGTGGTTTCTGCCGTTTCTACTATGTATTTCAATTTTCAAGTGTATAGCACATGTGAGAATGATAACTGGTGCACTTGCGCTAGTATTGATGACCACGAAAAGAGATCATCATCGTCTTGTGGTCTTATTAGACGAATGACAGCTCCGTGTTGATGATGCTCCATAATATATAATTAAACCGCAGCATAAACCACACGAAAAACAACTTTGATATGATTTTTAAATTGAATGTGATATTTCGGAACAATTCTAGTTGTGTCAAATTACTCTTGCAAATCTGACGTTTAATGTCGTCAATTAGAATGAAAACTTCATCGGAATTTTAACTTCTGACTGCATTTGAATAAGGTAGGATTATAGCTGGATTTCCGTCTTTTTATTTGTTTATAATTTTCAATTAATTTCAAGAAATTACAAAAGCAAGTTTTTATATTAATTTTCGGAGCAACGTAAACTTCACAATTGCTTTTTCATCATTACTAATCTTCAACTAATTACAATGAGTGTTGACTTTGTATTATTCTTCTTTAACGCTTGTATTTTTCTTGGTGTCAACTTTATAAAAACAACAACTGCCATTGTTGACAATGACAATTGTTAATTTATATTAGTTGCAGTATTTAGAATTTAAAAATTATTTTAAAACAAGATTGTTACTATTAAGCATACATAATTTAAAAACTCAGTTAATAAATTCATTAATAAAGTTTTTATCTAAAAATTATACAGTTACGTAGTTAATACCATGAATATTTACTTATTCTCCTTCTTCGTACAAATGTTTTAAGATGATGATTATGTTAAAACATATTCTGCCTTATTTTGTATTTTATATTCTGATCATATATTGACTTTTAATTAAGGCTCTTCAAGCCTTATATAATCCTTTTAAAGGATTACTTTTTGCTTTGCGTCAAAATGGATTAAATTCAACCTCATAATTCAATCTGTGAATACAGAGTTTAAAAAATGTCTAATTTTAATACATTTTGTATAAAATGAAAAGATTGAATTTTGAGTTAGAATTTTAATCCAACATCTTTTATTATGGTTTCTGCTAAAAATGTTATATCAAGTTCAATTACTAAAGTGTCCATTGAAATTTCAGTTCCTAAAATGGAGGACTACACTCCCGTTGATGAAGACTTTCCAGGGCGTCTACTTCATCAAGCTACCCTTTGGGATAACGCCGAACTTCTAGAGGATCTTCTAGGAGGTGAACATGCTCAGTACATAAATAGTCAAGATTCCTGGGGTCGAACAGCGTTGCATGCCGCAGCTATAACAGAAAATTCACGATGTCTAGAAGTTCTCTTGTCTGCGGGTGCTAACCCAAACATAGCCTGCGGTCCTCGAGGTCAGTATCGAACTCCTCTGCATATTAGCGCGGAGCACGGACATAGTTCCAATATTGAGAAGCTTCTCGAGTTCAAAGTGGATTTGGGTGTTTGCGATAAGAACGGTTTTACACCTTTGGATATATCCGAGAAGAGTGAGCATCTCAAATGTTCCACTTTGTTAAAAGAAGCCGAGGAGAAATATGAGCTACAAAGACTAGCAACTCATGCTTCCTTAAGAGCGGCGTGCTTGCAAGGCGACGCAACAGCAACTAAAAACATAATTCAGAGTTTGTCGAGCGACTTAGAAAGCGTTGTCAACTTAGCACCAAATGGTGCAAATACTTTGCTTTTTATAGCGAGCGAAATGGGTCACAAGGAGATTGTTCGTGTACTTATGGACCACGGTGCAGACTGCAGGATACATCCAGTCACAAAATACTGCCCTTTGTATATAGCTTGTTATAACGGTAAATTAGAAATAGTTGAACTTCTTCTCCGTCAGTTTCCGAAACAAGTTCAATCTTTAACCGTCGAAAAGTGGCTGCCAATTCACGCAGCTGTGATAAATGGTCACTATTCTGTCGTTGATCTTCTGCTCAAGTTCGAATATCCCCAGAATTTATATCAAAGGTATAAAGATCCATCTGGGGAATTCGAATATGATATGCCATTTGATATCAATACGCAAGACGTCACAGGTCAGAATATTCTTTATATTTCTAGTATGTTAGGGAATTTGAAAATTGTGGAAACTCTCTTAAGCTACAAAGTAAAAGCGCGAAAAATCAAAGAAGAAGAAGCGGGAAGTACGACTCCGGTGCCAATGTCAAAGCGGCGAATATCGAGCGGAATTCAGAGACTGATGTCGAGCTTAAATTTTAGAAGTAAGTCGTCCGAAAAGAAGGATGATAATATGATTTGTCCTTTGAATTTAGATTTATATTGCAATAATAGTACAGAAACAGCTCTACATGCCGCAGTAAAGGGAAGACACATTGACGTCGTAGCAGCTTTGCTCTCAGCTAATGCGAATCCTAATTTACCAGTAAAAGTTCTCTATGATCAGTCAGATCCCGAATCTAGTTATTCTACTGTTTTAGCCATGGCATGTCAAAATCGCGATGTCAAGATTGCAGATCTTTTGCTAAAACATGGTGCAGTAGATAATGAGTGCAAGGCTCTGAAAATCGCAGCACAAAATCGTGACGAACCTTTGACCGCAAAGCTCCTCTCAATAAAAGCGCATCCTGACTCCGAGTATAAAATTAATAAAAAAGCAATGACTGATAGTACTCAGTCGTCTCATTTTTCAGCTTTATCCACTTTTGGTAATGTTACCTATTCTACGCTATTTCCTAATGTTCCTACAATGATCAATTGGCACAATCAACAGTGTCGACTCTCTCAAATCAGGTCTCAATGGTTCATAGACGCAGTTCTGCACGTCAATAGAAAACTCAGTGCGAAAAATAACGATCTTGTGCTCTATGCAATTACAAGAATAGATATTTCCCACAATTCTATAACATCCATCCCATCCATGGTCTTCTACCTTCAAAGTTTAAAATACCTCAATATGGCTCGAAACAAAATAGATACATTAACAGCAGATTCTAAAAATCCTAAAGATAAACTCTGTCCAGTTCTAGAGGAGATGTATTTGCAGGATAACCGTTTAGAGCAGTTGCCAGAGTTTCTAATGAACCTTCCAGCTTTAGAAATTCTTGATGTTTCTAATAATAAGCTTCAATGTCTACCAAAGAATTTGTGGAGAGCGCCGAAGTTGAAGGAATTAAACGCTTCATTTAATCTTCTACGAGATCTGCCTAGCGAAGTCTTTCAAAATATTGAGAAGAAGTTGGAACGAGAAGATGCTCTTGGTCACAGTCCCAGCTTCCGCAATTTATCTGGACAAATTGACTTTTCTCGGGAAGATTCTACAGACTCGATGGATTCATTTACAAAAATCGCCAACGCTCGGGTCATAGAAATGGAACGTCCCCACGTTTGGACCAAGTCGGTACAAATTTCGGAAAAAATTTCGGATGATACAGAGCCTGGGGCACGGTCCGTTCTCTCATCGCTAAATTTAGCGCACAACTTGTTTAACAGTATTCCCGTAGCGCTGCCATGTTTGGCAGTGAGTTTAGTAAGATTGAACATGGCGTACAATTCTCTGAGATCTATGAGTCACATTACATCGTATCCGACGACTTTGAAGCAACTGGATCTATCTAACAATCAGATTTCGTGCTGGCCAAGTTTGCCCCAAGTTGATGCAGATGCAGATTCAATGGAGCAAGCAACGACTGCTTGCTACTGTCCTGCAACAAATATTCAATCCCCAATTGTACCCACGAATAGACACACTGCAACTTCTCTGCGTGATGTTGTCCTCATGTCTGTCTGCACTCACCGACGACACTTAAGGCTAGAAAACTTAAGAACTCTTGTTCTAGCGAATAATTTACTAACGAGGATTCAACTAACTTCAGTTGACGACGGAGAAATTCCAAATCTTGAGGAAGAAAACGTTGACAAGAATACAAGAGTGGCAAATTCGGGTTCAAAGTTGTACCTCCTCTTTCCAAACGTTAGCATGCTAGACGTCAGCAGTAATCATCTCAAAGAAATCCCACACAATATTTATGAACTCAGCAACCTTTCTGTCTTAAACGTGAGTGGCAACACAGAGATTGTGGAACTCCCACCTCAGATGGGACTTCTTTCGAGATTGTGGAATCTGAACACTCAAGGATGTAAGCTTCAAGAGCCGCTGAAAACGATGATAGAATCGAAAAAATATAAAACGATGGACGTAATTGGTTATCTAAAATCGGTTCTAGAAGATGCGAAACCCTATGCAAGAATGAAGCTTATGATTGTTGGTATTCAAGGCATCGGGAAGACCAGTTTGCTGGAACAACTAAGACAAGAAGGAGAAGTGCCTAACAAAAAGAAAGCAGCTGATCACTGGGCTAAACGAATGGGAAACAAGAATATAAACGCAAAAACTGCTCGAGGTACAACAATATCAACTGTGGGTGTTGATATTGGGGATTGGATGTATGAGAAAAAAGTACGAGGTCAATCTTCTCATGGTGCTGTTTATTTCAGAACTTGGGATTTCGGTGGGCAAAAAGAGTACTATGCCACTCATCAGTATTTTCTTTCTAAGCGAAGCCTTTATCTAGTTGTTTGGAAGATCACAGATGGCTTCAAGGGTGTCGCTGAAATTTTTCAGTGGCTTGTAAACATACAGAGCAGAGCACCGAACTCCCCTGTTATTATAGTAGGAACTCATTACGATATTTCCAATGAACAGAGTGAAGTTTTGCAGCAACATATTCGAGAAAAGTTCATCAACGTCGTTGATGCTGAGAAGTGTGGACTTCCCCGGGTTATGGAGACGATAGAAGTCAGCTGCAAAACGAGGCATAATATTAAAATGCTCTGCAACTTAATTTACGACGTAGTTTTTAGTCTTAGATCACCAGGAAGCAAGGAACTGCTCCTAGAGCAACGAGTTCCAGCGAGTTATCTTGCTCTCGAGGATGTTGTGGTGCAACTGGCTCATGATAGAAGACTCTCTGGTGCAGATCCAGTCCTCAGGGCAGATCAGTATTACGCTGCGGTTCAAAATGAGCTTACAAAACTACGTCGATCGTTTAGGGATCCTGCGGAACTTCATCAGGCTACTTTGTTCTTACACGAGAATGGCATCATCCTTCATTATGATGATGCCACGCTCAAGGATCTATACTTCCTGGATCCCCAGTGGCTTTGCGATATGCTCGCTCATGTTGTAACCATCAGAGAGATTAACCCTTTTGCTCGTTCCGGTATCATGAAGTTGGATGATATTCAACATGTATTTAAATCCTCAACTATATCGACTGTTGATACTCAAGGATATATCGTTAGTC
Source organism: Synergus japonicus (assembly GCA_900474275.1). NCBI lineage: Eukaryota > Metazoa > Arthropoda > Insecta > Hymenoptera > Cynipidae > Synergus > Synergus japonicus. Next base: position 133,228 of record UCOH01011402.1, on the reverse strand, counting down.
TTCTAAATAAATTCGAAGTTGCTTTAACTTGGGATTATCGGACTCTATTGATACCATCGCTTTTGCCAACTGAGGAGGACATTTTAAGGAACAGTCAAATCATTAAGATTCCAGTGAAAACTCGAGGTTGGCACACCAGATCGAAGAAGATCATCACCTCTCCCATGTTTCCCTTTCCAAATTCTGGGAGTACGGAGAAAGCGAATCTTGAATGCTCCTATTTGACCTCTAGACCTCAGTCTGATTGTTCTATTACGAGATTGCTTTTGATGTCCTATTTTCCAAGTGGATTCTGGTCCCGGCTCATCACCAGGATTTTGGCTGATGAAGCCATCGTAGATGTTGTGATGACTTTTCTAACGCCTTTTAAAGATGCAGTCGACGAAAAAATCTTCGCTTCAATGCTGGATACACATGCCGAGTGGACATTATGGCAAACTGGAATAGAACTTCGTTACGCTGGAATATCACTTCTGCGTTTGAAAGAAGTCAACTCCAATTTAAAGAACTCTCCTTACGATTATAGGCAGTACAAATTTAAACTAAAGCAGGATGGAATTTGGTGCACAGTTGATTTGAAAAATAGTGCGGTTCTCGAGATCTGGTTTCCAGTTGATACTCTCGTCGTGAAGCAGCCGATAGTCTCGGATTCGGCAGATGAAGAACCGATAGGATACCAAGCAATCGTCGTGGACCCTCAGCCAGAGAGCATGCCCCAGCTTTTAGCTCTGATTGTTGATCACATCGATATTCTTCTCGAAGATTGGTATCCCACGTTAGGAACTCGTTTTGTTCACACCTCGGAGGGAAAATTGCTGGTCACTAGATTAATTCCTTGTCCACGGTGCTTGCTGAACAATGGAGAGTGCGACAACGAGGGTACAGATCAGGAAAGTGAAGAAATTCAAAGATATTATCTAAACAGAGAAAGACAGAGTCAGGACAGTTATAAATCTGACGGTGATAGTGGCGTGGGTCATGATAGTTCAACATCGAGTAGAATGCCATCACTTGAGGGAAATCCAGATGTCTCCAAACATTTTCTTCAATCCGAGGGAACACTTGTCTACTCTTGGATGGTCGAGGAATGCATCTTATCGGCATATAGCAATAAAACTATTAGCTGTCCAAAACACTCAGACATACCCTTATCACACATAGCTCCGGACATAATCTTCATGGATCTCGGTTCAAAGCATTTGATAAAATCGGATGAAATTAAGAGAGGAAAAATGCTGGGACGAGGTGCTTTCGGTTTTGTCTTTAAAGGCACTTGCCGTCTGCCTGGCACACATCTCCGTGCAGATGTGGCTATGAAGATGTTGCAACCAGTTCCTCCAGGTCCAAACTCCAAGCAATCGGCGGTTCTAGCTTACAAAGCTGCTCAGAGTAAATGGGATCGAGACCCGTTGCAATATGCTTGCAAAGCTTACTGCACAGCCAGGCAGGAATTAAATATTCTTTTGACTCTAAGACACGCTAATATTGTACCTCTTGTAGGTATTGTCATTAGTCCCCTAGCTCTGGTTCTTGATTTAGCGCCTGAAGGAGCTCTTGATAACGTTCTAAAAAATTACAGGCGATCAGGTGCAAAACTGGATCCCTACACGTTGCAAGCTATCATTCTACAAGTAGCAAAAGCTGTGGAGTATCTTCACCAACAGCATGTCATTTACAGGGACTTGAAGTCGGAGAACGTTTTAGTCTGGCAAATGCCTCTACCATTCCAAGAACATCCAGATCATCCTGTACATGTCAAGGTTGCTGATTATGGAATATCTAGGCAGACTCTGCCATCAGGTGCTAAAGGTTTTGGAGGAACGGAAGGGTTCATGGCACCGGAAATAATCAAGTACAATGGCGAGGAAGAATATACAGAGAAGGTGGATTCTTTTTCGTTTGGAATGTTTGTTTATGAGCTGATTACTCTGAGGCAACCATTCGAGGGACACGAGGCGGTTAAAGAGTGTATTTTGGAAGGTGGAAGACCGCCCTTGACATACAGGGACTTGTTGCATCCATGTTACGCTCTCGATTTGATGGTCATTTGCTGGGCTCAAAATCCAAAGGATCGACCAACTGCAAGTCAAATCGTTTCCATCGCATCTGCTCCTGAATTTGTTCATCTAATAGATGTAACTCTCTTGAAAGAAAGAACTAGGGTAACGGCAATCACGATGTCGAGCAGACCATTGGAAGAAAATATTATTGGTGATGAAGTTTGGCTTGGTCACAATAACGGAGAAGTTGATGTCTTGCTTGGGACTCAGAAAGGATGGTTGCAGCACGTGAGAATAGATACTCCAGTGATTCCACTCGCAATGTGTGGAGTGGATGGTTACATTTGGGTTGGTGACAATGCAGGGCAGATTCATATTTACCTTGGGACAAATTTTGCCTGCGTAGGCAGCTATTATTTAGAATCAGATCACGACAAAGACTCAAAGGTTGTGGGACTGATTCATCTTGAGCAGATGAAACAATTTGCGGTGGCTTTGTATAGTGGCAAAATATTTTTAATATCAAATTCTTTCACTCAGATGAAAAAGACTGAAATCGTTGGAGAGTCCAAAGATAATACAAAGACCTATTCTCTCGCAGTTGTATACAAAAAACGTCGCATTGTGGAGTTGTGGGTTGGTCAGAGCTTCGGGAAAATAACTGTTTACGTTTTAAAAGACGGCAGCTTAATAGAGACTGTGGAGGCATTTCACATTCTGGGAGAGGCAGCTAGCAAAAATTTATTTGCAACTTACTTATTGAGCGCAGAGAATTCAGTGCTATCGTATACTTATCCAGGATGTATTGTATATCAATGGGATATGGATTCTAGGCAGATTATCAATAAGCTTGACATGTCTAAACTGGTGCCTTGCTCCGAGAGTTTGAAGTCGATCTCAATAGAGGAAAATCTGACATCTGAGAAGTGTCAAGTCACGGCTTTTGAGACGTGTATGAATCAACTTTACATTGGAACTACCTGGGGATGTATTGCTGTTGCTGAGTGCAATTCACTCAGACCAATCACTGTATTCAGGCCTTTCGAGGGCGAGGTCTGTCAAATTGTTTCTTTTAAATCTACGAACAAAAAGAGAATCGTTTTGGCAACAGTGGGTCAAGGGTACAGAAGTCTAATTTCAAGGTACACTGATTTTCCGATTGATAGTTTAGAAGCGGAGGATTTGAGGCATAATATGTATACTCTTTTATGGAGATCGGAACACTGGTCTGCTGCTTAAATCTTGCCTCTGTGATTCAGTTAAGAATTGAAAATGAGCGCAAAATCTTTTTATTTTTAATATATTGGACTTTTCTTGTTTTCTAAGCCTTTTATTGTTAGGTGATTATTTCATCATTTAGAATTTTTAGAATTAAAAATATTTTGCTATCTCATTTTCTATTCATTTAATAATTAACTAAAAAATTCGTCCACTCAACGTTTTCTATCTTGCCTTATTCAGTTGACTTGTTGAAATAAAATATGAAGAGGGGAAAAATTTTAAAACACCAATAGATATTCAGAATTATTATTGCATATTGTGCAATAATTTTTTTTTTTATATTGATTCAGTGTTGATTCCAAAGAGATAATTATTAGAAATCATTTTTCATTAGTCTCAGAAATAAGGTGCATTAGTCATTTAGTATAATAATGTGTAAATGGAAAGAGGATTTATTCTAATTTATTTATAATTTATAATTTTTATATACCTATTAATAGAGCATAAAATCATGTTTTAATGTATTATGTATTTAATGGAGCTTTTTGTATTAACAGAATCTAGTACTTAGAAAATATGTTAGCTGAAATCTTTTTTGCTAAACATTAGATTGATAGAATTATTCAACCTATGATCTCTTAAATAATTTTGGGTACCTCACAACTTGTAGCAATGTTAAAATTGCATTGTTGATTATCATAATAATGAGAAAAATTTTAATAAATAAGAGAATTAGTGCGGATAAGTAACTAATAAGATTTTAAAGCACTTTTTATAAGAGCCACATTGTAACAATATACTATAGTGAAAACAGTGATGAAAAACTCAACAGTGTTATTACCGTTCTAAAATCAGAAACGTCCTTGCAGAAAAATAAGAACTTGGATTTCCAGTAACGAAATATGTAAACCTACTATAAAAATATTATTATACTTTATCAAATTAATTCGCTTAAAATTTCGATATTCTTATCGATAATGTTGTCTTCGCCTTGGTACAGAAAGTAGCCTTTGAAAAAAATCCCTTCCAGCATAAGCTGAAACCAATCGGTAACGTCTGCATTCATCATATTGTAAGGAATGTTGTCTCTTTTGAACCACATTGGTAGCATTTCTATAAAATGATAAATAACATTATCATCAGTCATTTTGTAATTTTTAATATTTATTTTCAAGGTTAGAGATAAGACATCACTTGCGTCCTGATAAGATTAGACCGATATTGTGATATTCGATTTTTAGCTAAATATCCTTAAATACAAATATTTATAAAAAGATTTTTAAAAATTACCGTCAGACTCTGTTAAATCTCCTCTAAAGGTATAAGTGTCATAAACGTAAACTGTGAAGAGTGTATCTTTTTCTCTTCCATCAAATTCAAGTATTCCAATTTTTCGTAAATTGTCGGCAGTGCAGGATAAACCACTCTCTTCTTTTAACTCTCTATAAAATTTATTATACATTTTAAAAAAGGTTTAATGGATTGATATTAATTAAAATATAATCACATATTGTATTTATTATGTAAACCTGATTTAAGGTATTTAATATAATTAATATATGTATATCTAAATTTCAATTACTTCAATCATGTCTAAAATCTATCACACAAATATTAAAATTTGATTAGTTATTTTTGGCAATATACGGCAATTATATTAATTCGAATCGCCTATAACTCGTTATTATATGTAGTTTTCAATGTATAATTTACACAGATGAGTGGAAAATTGTGATATTTTAACACAAGCATTGGCTGTATTTAATAAATTATGCTTTCTATTTATTTTAGTAATTTAATATCATTAGTAACAATTTATACGTCTAACCCAGTCTTTTTAAAAAATAATTATTGTTGGTTGGATGTAACAACTATTAAAAACATGACAAAAATGTTGATTATAATAAATCTATCATTAAAGTGAACGAATTTTCTTCTTATTGCCTTCTCTGCTCTCAATTCATTATTTTATAATAATTTTCTCTGCCAAAGAAGTTTTTCAAAACTTTTTCTCGCTGAATTTGAATCCACAATCTAAATTTTTTAAATTCAGATGGAAAACTTCATATAACTTTTCAGCAATGTGTACACAATTTTTACCTTACAGCTCCTTGTTCTATTGTCTCATTTTCTACTTTGCCGCCAAAACCATTCCATTTTCCTGCATTCAGTCCTCTTTTTTTAAAACCCAAAAGAATTTCACTGTCTCTCTTAACAAAAACTAAAGTGTACATTCTTTGATTTCTGGATCCCATTATTCAGGACTTATTAGTCTCACTATTGCAGCAACATTCTAAGCAATTCTGACGAGCGTTATATTTGCAACAGTGTATATGTATATGTACCTATACATTCACTAAAGCGCTGAGAAACCTTAATTTATTCTTAGACAAGGCAGGCATAAAATAGATCTGAATATAATATAATATATTATTATTATATGTTATTATTATAATATATGTTTTACTGTCATACGAGCTTGGAAAGGAATCAATTAGCAGTTCCATGCTAATAAAAAATTAATCAATATCTATGAAGTAAAAAGTACAAAACAATAGCTTACTCAAAATGAATTTTAAATATTTCGCGGTTGATCACGTGATCACTACGTGATACAAATAGGAAACGCGCTAAATTCAAATATTACTTCTATAACTGCGAATTTGAAATCATTTAACATAAGTTAGAAGTCAACTATATAAATAAATATATTCTAAAATATGCTTGTTGCTTTTTAGTTACACAATGCTCTAAAATCAATATCATAATTCAGATAATTTGACAGCTAAGCGTTTTTTGCAGTTGATGGCGCTACGTGTTTATGTTTAGTTGGTTGCACTGGCAGTGGCGCAGCTTTCTCAGGGGGCCCTGTATCAAAATTGGTCGGGGGGGCCCTTCTACCATTTTAAAGCTCGAGGCCCCATATCATTGATACGGCGGTAGCTACGCCCCTGCCGCTTTGAAAACACAAGTTCTCAAGTTAAGCAATGTTTGGCGCGGTTAGTACTTGGATGGGTGACCGCTTTGAAAACACAAGTTCTCAAGTTAAGCAATGTTTTGCGCGGTTAGTACTTGGATGGGTGACCGCTTTGCAGTGGCGTAGCTTAATCTAGGGGAGCTCTTCTACCATTTCAATTTAAAGGGACCTCCTGAAGCCGGGGTCCCGTATCAATGATACGGCTGATACGGCGGTAGCTACGCCCCTGTGCACTGGTTGCAGTTGGTTGTGCGCTTGTGCGTTGGTTTTTTGTGTAAGTGTGTGATATAGGGGATATAGAGTTAAAGCAAACTGAACCTCAAAATTTATATGAATTGTTATCTTTTCGATTACCAGAGCATCTGGGTAGCGTGATAAAGAAACTTGATTTATAAGTTCTGCTCGCTAGAAATTCACGGTTGTGAGAATGAACACATGTCTGTTATTTCTGGTAGTTTCGGTGACTACTTTGTGTTGCGGCCGAAGCCACGTAGCCGGCTCCAAAGTGAATCGAATTCGGGGCATTCCTCCGTCGAAAATTTCTCTCTATGCTCCAGACCGAGATTTTCAGTGTTTCGATGGCAGTTTAATTATTCCCTTCAGATATGTTAATGATGATTATTGTGATTGCCCGGACGGCAGTGATGAGCCCGGAACTTCTGCCTGCACGAACGGTTCCTTCTTCTGTCAGAATTCAGGGCATCAATCCACATACATTCCATCGATGTGGGTAAACGATGGTGTTTGTGATTGCTGCGATGCTAGTGATGAGTTCTCCTCTGATAAGGAGTGTGTAGATAATTGCAATGAGCTCGGTCGCGAAGCTAGAGCCGAGGCGCAAAAAGCTGCAGAATTGGCACGTGAGGGTAATCAAATTCGTGTGGAGATGCTAGCAAAAGGTATACTCAATGTTATGATTGTTTTTTCAAATGTGTATTTTTTGCAATCTGAAAAAAACAAAAGATGCATAAGATTGTTTAATTTATGTTTACTCAAAATCTGATACTTTTTCTTAAAACTTTTTCTGTGATTAGGTAAGGTAATCAAGAGCGAGCTTCAGGCAAAACTGTCGAAGCTTCGTGGAGATTATGATGAGGCGGAACTTACAAAGAAAGAAAAAGAAGGCTTGAAGAAGCAAGCCGAAGAAAGAGAGAGTGTTGCCATGGAGAAATACAAGCCACCTGAACCAGAACAGCCTGTAACAGAAAACGAAGAAGAACAGAAAGAGCAACTCAACGAAGCTGAGGATTATTTTAAACTTTTGGACTCGGATTCAAGTGGTACTGTAACGATAGCAGAATTGCAGACTAGAGTTACGTTCGACAAAGACAGGAATGGTGCCGTTTCTGTAGAAGAAGCTCTTTACTTTTTGAACAATCAAGAAGAACTGACAATGCAAGAATTTATCGACTCGGCTTGGGCTAATGTTAAGCCTTTCCTTATGCTCGAAAAGGGTTAGTTAACAGCTTTAATTAAAATTGTTTTATTTTTAAACATTTTAAATGATAAATGATAGATTATTTAACTTGCAATACATTTTAGGTCTTTTCAAACCAGCGACTGATCAGCCAACAGAGAAGGAAATCGAAGTTTCAAATGAAGGATCCCATCCAGCAAGTGTAGTAGAAGAAGAAGAAGAAGGAGAGGAAGCAGAAGAGCATGAAGACCAAGACCAGGAACATGATGATCAAGAGGAGAGTGATGGTGAAGGTGAAGGTGAAGGGGAAGAACGGGAGTCAGAACCTGAAGAACCTGCCCAGCAATACGACGAGGAAACTCAGATGTTGATTGAAGAAGCTAATACCGCAAGAAGTCACTTCCAAGAAGCAGATAAAGCAGTCCAGGATCTTCTCTCTGAAATAAGGAAGGTAGAAGAAAAACTGGCAATCGATTACGGAACAGAAGGGGAATTCGCAGCCCTTGATGAACAATGCTTCGATTACACCGATCTCGAGTATGTTTACACTCTCTGTTTGTTCGGAAAAGCTACTCAAAAGGCTAAGTCTGGTGGCAGCGAAGTCAGTCTTGGTTACTGGCAAGATTGGGCAGGACCAGAAGAAAATAAGTACTCAAAGATGAAGTACGATCGTGGCTTCACTTGCTGGAATGGCCCTGCACGATCCACGCTTGTTACATTATCGTGCGGAATCGAAAATAAACTTAACTCGGTTACAGAACCGAGTCGTTGTGAATATGCAATGGAATTCTCCACACCTGCAGTTTGTAAACTTATTCCAGAAGTCAACGACACCCACGATGAACTGTGAGGCGTTTAATATTTCTGTGTTTTTTACGTAAGCATACACTCACGTACACACATAAACCGTGAACTTTCTTCGGAAACTTTAATCGAATTCCGAGGGTTGATTTTGACTGATTGACTCATTTGATTGACAGGGAATTTGATAAGATGGTTACAATCTAGTATTTATTCTGTGAATGATTGAATTTTAGTTTATGAAGAGAGAGTTAATTCTACTTAATTTTTACTTGCAGATCTAGGAAATAATTTCAGTGACCGTTTATTTCGATGTTGACTCGGGAGGTTTTAAGTCGGTTTTATTCTTTGTAGGTTCGAAAAATAGAAGGTTTAATTTTTATTTTACCGCATTACATTTTTATTTGAATTTGAGGAATGTGTGTCATGTCGAAGTTGATTGCAAGTTGAACGGGTGTAAACGTATGTATAAAATACTAGGACTATGGGCTTCTGTTATCGAATAATATTCCAGTTTTCTGAAGTTTAAAAAAAAGTCTTTTTTTCATTACGGGTTTAGTGAAAATACCTCTAGGAAGAAAACAGTGTTAATGTTAGCGTAGAATTTTATTCGAATACAGAAACATGTAGCCTTTGTAAATATAGGAAAAAATTGTTCAAGTAATTCTGAAACTGGAGTGACAGTCTTTTGACTGTAAAGGATAAAATATTTTTATCTACGTTTTTTCTAGCATTTTTCTCACCAATCGTTAAAAATTAATTGTGATAATTTCTTCGAAACTTTTTAGTTTGATAACATCATTAAATGTTTGCAACGTATGTAGGAAAACATCACTTGACCGAGTAATAATTGTAATACGTATTACATTAAAGAGGGTGGTACTGTTTTAATTATTATTACATTAATACACTCAACTGTATGTCTGTAGAAATTATTCAAAGATTTAAAAAATTGAAACTTCGTTGTGTAATAGTTGTCTTTGCCAATATCGAGTCACCGTTACATTCCAGTTTTTTGTACACATTCAAAAAATTTATATGGAAAATTGAAATAAAAAAAAATGAAAGTGTATTTACGAGATTTTTAATCAAAAACTTACCCTAACTATATTATTATTAGGTTACTTCACTTTGGACATGAGAAATTGCATGAAACAATAAGGTTTACTTGATTTTTAGGCATTAGTTTATTTACAATTAAAGATATATATGCGATGTGTGACTATCGCCTCTGCTACTGTACAGTAATAACTTGTGTTGCAATTAAGGGCATGTGGTAATTACCACATAAACAAATTCATCTTACCCGGGATTTTACTCACAATTATTACTTTTTCAAAAAAATAATAGTGCGTAGACGTAAAGAACGTGAAATATTATTTTTTGATAAATAAAAACTGAAAAAACCAGGTAATCTGAATTTGTTCATGTAGTGATTAACTGATTACCATATACTCTTAAACTCTAAAACTCTATTACAAATATGACGCTTTAATATTTACTGTCATGAACATCATAATTCACTCTTTTCTTTCTTTGAATTAAATAATACACAATCTAAATAGAAAGACAAATTAAATAATATCGAATTCTCTAAATGCGTTAATAAAAAGCATTTGATACGGTAAAAAAAATTTGTAAACTAGATACATATCAATATAAATTCTTCCGTCAAACTACAGATATGATGATTCACAAATTTCCTAACAAGAAAAAAGTGATTACATAATAGAAACAATACTCTCTTGTGCACTGCACAAAAATATATACTTGGTTCTTAGATTTAATCATTTCAATTTATAATTACAATTTTAACTTCTCATAATTTGCATTATGCTTTCATTCTCACTATCTGTCGCAATTCATTCAAATAATTCCGTACCTTTGAAAAACAAAGATCCAGAGGTTTATTTTCCAAGTCGTTCGAACATGATTAACTTCTCTTTGAAACTCTTAGTATCGGTGGATACTTCGGATATGTTCCCATTAAGCATATTCTGCAAATCTTCGTCGTTTTTGGTCGAAAGAAGATTGTTAAAGAGCATTTTATTGTCTTCTGGCTTGGCCACTGGAGATGTAGGAGGAGAACTGGAGAGTTGATTCTTTTTCGAATATACATTTGATCCACGTTGATTGTTACCGTTGTCGCCTGCCATTTGTGACACTATGGTGATCGCAAGAAATTGATGAATGTCGAGATTTTCCTTAGAATCGGACGATTGTCTCCAATAAGATTTGTCGTTGGCAATCACAGAATTCGTTTCGTTGTTGGCGTCAGCGTTCGCAGATTCCTCTGCTGACGAGCTATCGAATAACATATCCTGAAATCGAAAATAAAAAACATTAATCAAGTCTGAATAATAGATTTATTAATTTTAATAATTTAAAAAAAATTTTTTTTGGTTCAGAAGACTTTATGAAATACGTATAAACTTACGGATTTATCACGCTTGTCAACGACACTATCCATAATTTCATCTTCCCTCCTATCTTGCTCAAGATCTTTTTCAAGGCTATCAAGAGTTTCAGTACTATCAGATGACTTATTCCTCCTATCGGAATCAAGAGTGTCAGTGCTTCCAAGTTCAGAACTCTCTGAAGATTTTTGAAGTCGTGGTTTTGGAACGGGAGTTGGTCGCCTTTCTTCACTTTGAGAAACGAATGCAGGTGAATCAACAAGATTTTTACTTGGAATTCTCTTAGGTGGTCTCCTAGCATTACGACTCTCAAATCTCTCCTCCAGATCAGCGTTATCCGAACTCTCGGAGGAGCGCCAGAAATTTTTTCTAAAGTCCACATCCATTTCTTCTGGTTTTGACTCCACTGCATCCAATCTATCAAAACTATCTGAGGATTCCGAGAAGAGTTTGCAGCGTGTCCTCCTGTCTCGGGAAAGGTTCATATCAGAGGCACTACATCGTTTTTGTAGGTGAACGATCTCTGCAGATTTTTTATGCTGACCCAAGGCTTCGAAATTCTCAGTTGACTTAGACATCACTTTCGCCACAGGCCTGTAAAGATTTTTTAAGAGAAATTAGAGTATTGTTTTGAATAATTGAAATTGGATAAAATTATATAAAATAATATATAAAATATACCTGCGTGCCCGGAATTCAAAGCTACTTCGACGTCGTTCGATAGAATCATCACTGGTTAAAGTCTCGAGGATTTCTAAACTATCTGAAGATTTTGAAACCCGGTCAATAGACTTCGAAATTGAATTCAGGAACCTCCTCGTCGTTGGCTTTGACTCTTCATTTTCCACAAGTTTATCGAAGCCCTCTGTGGACTTTGAAAACCAAGGTAGAGAACTTTCCAGACTGTCGGGCGATTTAGAAAGACGGTTAGACGATGACCTTCTCCGTGGCAATTTAATTTCCATTTTTTCCGAAACGTCCGAACATCTGGATGTTCGATGTGAAGGCCTTTAATGAAAAAAGTACAATTATTATTTAAAATTGAAAACGTATTTATACAGGGTGGTCACAAAGCTTCATTTTCAACATTCTCTGACTTTTCCGTGACCAATATTGTTTCAATCAAAATTTATATTTACAGCAAAATTGTAAGCAAAAATCTACCTTCGCACAACTGGTCGACTTTCTTGTGGTTGATCTTCATTTTCAATCGTATCAGCAAAAGTCCTGGTGGGTGTAGAATCTAGACTATCTGGAGAAAGAGAAACAACACTGCTAGGCTTCCTAGGAAGTTTAGCTTCCAATTCCTCAAAGATGTCTGAATTTCGTGAGACTCTACTGGAGGATTTACGCAAAATAGATACGTTCTTTGACTCGACTGGAGAACTAGTGTTACTACTACTCGCACCACCACTGATTAATTCCAGACTATCCAGGGTGTCTGAACTCTCGGCTATTGTAGGTGGGATGTTCGTTGGGGTAACAATGTTTGGAACCGTAGAACGTTTCGGTGGTCGTCTGTTCTTAGGTCGAACTGATATTCTGTGATGAGCTGCTGTGTGGTTCAAACTCGCAGTCTCCAATTGTGCTATATAGAATTAAAACAAATTATAAAAATTAAATTGTGCATACATTAAAATTCTCGCTATTATTGTTTACTTACGCAAATCTTCTTTTGGCGTTGAAGCAAGTCGTTCCGTGGAATCCTTTGCTGACCTCCTTATCTGCAAAGAAAAAAAGAACAGAAATTAATTGAAGACCCTTATTAGACACTCGATTGAAAATTTTTGATCGTTTTCCCTCAGTTTAATTATTTTTCTGTTCTAATATGTACCGTACTTTTAAATCCTAAAGTAATCTAACTTTCTTGAACAGGAAACCAATCTCATGTCCGTCAATTACTATCTTCAACTACTTAAGAGTGACACTTCGACTTGTGAGAGTAGGGCATCTCCTTTTTGAGAAATTACCACATCTTGAAATAAAGATGTGCCACTACAATTCTGACACGTGGCTCTTGGAAAAAATCGAAGAAAGCTATCAACTACATATTCATCTGGAGCAGTTAAGTGGCAGATATTGGATCAAGCAGACAAGCAATATATTCCAACTTCCAGAGAGCGGATCTCTTTTCAGCAGAGAAAATGCACGCTTGACTTGCTCTGGAAATTGATCCACATCATACACTTTATTTATACTTTGATTTATTCTTCTTGCGCAATAAATGGTCTACAATCGGCTATTGCACTATTGTGCAACAAAATAGTTTCCTTGAGACAAATAACATACTTCAGGAATCAGTCAACAGTGTAGAGAAAAAATAAAATTCTTGAATGAATCTTTTCTTACTGATTTTCAATTTTAATGGTCTCCATTAAAAAAATTAGATTTGAAAAAAGAATCTAATTATTTATGGTATAGAGCCATCTTATTCATTTGATGAAGGCGCTCATAAATACTCGAGATCATAAACTAGCCACTGGGTACAAATTACCATGACATTGTAAATAGGGGCCTATTTGCAGTTCTGCTAGATGTTATCTGCTTTTTCCGTCATCACTATGAAGTATGTGATATTGTCCTGATCGGGTACGATGCACGCGAATTCTAACGGTATGGTCTGTCAAGTGCAACCGCCATCGGTAAAACCGGTTGCAGGTGCCAACGAAACTGACTGACAAACACTTGGCAACTTTATATACATTAGCTTCTTGAATTTAAAGTTCTATAAGTATCCTACAAGCAATGAGAATTTTTACAAACTCGTAGACCGTTATGTACACTCCTTAAGATTAATTCAATTTCTTGTTACCGAAAAATATTTACAAGAGAGGCTACTTTAACAAATTAAAATTCATTTCTCTAAAAAATGAATCGTGACACATCTGAGGAAGAAAAATAAAAATAAAATCATGAGTGACAGCACCTTAGGCTTCAATTAAATTGTGCTAACCTTATTACTTTCATATAATAAACGTGACTTGAAGATAAGCAAAAATATGATGATGAGAGTTTTTTTCTTGAAAACTTTGAATATCATCTTATCTTGTCCTCATATTTTTACCTGTCATATATAATAAGCTACATAGGCAATAATATTCGACAAATTCTTACATCTTCATCTAAATAAAAATGATTTTAAAATGAATTTTCCATTCATTCTTTTAATCTCTACCTCCGCACAGTCGCTTTTCCTACGACTGATCGTAGGAAGACGTTGTCTGTTTTCAGCCTTCGACCTAGTTTGTATCTCGATCCCGTTCTTCTTCACCTCACTGTAGATCTCGTAGGCGGGTTCCTTGCTTCCATAAACACCGATCGTGATCTTTGGAGGTGAGCTCTTGCGGTTTTCTTGGTTCCGATCAATGAGTCTTCGTCGTTCCACAGGATTGAGGTTCAGCTGCTCTATTATGGCTCTTATGTTCGAGGATATGTTGCTCTCCCGATGGGACACCACCATGATGTTGACACCTTCACGCCTGATTTTTCCACTAGGTCGACTTTCCTCTTTCTTTTCCACGCCAGTCGACCAGGACAATTGGCAGACCAATTAGCCTAGGTAAACAGCTAACGAGAGTCTTCTCTGACTCAAAGACTCTGCAATGGAATTGTTTTCTCAGGATTTCACGCGAACTCTACCCCGCCCTCATTTCGTCGACCTAGACGTTGGATCTTAATCACTTCTCATGATTCGACCTTCCACCTCACATATTCTCTGGATCAGACACTATTCCTTCTCCAAAGATCAATATGTCAATTCTTTTAAATATTTTTATAAAGGTTTTATATAATTCAATCAATTCAGGCTTCTGAAAAGACCCTCAAAATTTGGACTTACTACAGCTATATTTGTGATATTAATTGTTTTAAAAAATATAATTCTGATATAGGAATATATTCTTTCTTAGTTCATACTATAAAATATACTAGGAAAATTCCTTCTTAAATGCAAAGTGAATTGCAAATCTGATGAAAGTAGAAATTGTTTTGTCTTTTAAAAGCCGAGGAAACGGAAATCGTCTCAGATTGTTAGATAAATAGCAAATAAACTCGGAACGCCTGAAAGAGTATCGTGTCTCATAACTTTCTAAATTTGCGTTAATTACTAATTACACAAGGCTTTTAATGATTTCATCTGCGATTCTGTCACTGCAATGTAAAACATTTAACAGTTAGTTTAGAAATGCAGTCTAACATCTTGTCTCTAAGAATTAAAGCCCTAAATGATAATTGCTACAAATAATATCAATCTATCTATCAATCTAACTGGATCAATTATTGAGATATTTAACAACCAACTAAATTGATAAAATAACCGAATAAGATTTTCTGATTCATAAACACTAATTTCAGAGAACTGGCGAATAATAAATGAAATGAATTCCAATGTTGCAATTGAAATTGAGTAACCACTCAGAAAAAACGATATCGTTCAAAAGAGATAGAGATACGGGGTCTAAGTAGACAGATGATATTTCTTTCACTCTTCGTGACACACCAACAATGGAAAGACCTCTCAGTATTAGATTCCTGCATTCTACTTCTCTACCAACATCTCTTGAATATACCTCCGCTATCTTTCTTACATACGACCAAATATGGCCAAAACTATCATTTATTTCAGCCTCCCCAAGGCTCAATTCCCTTTATTTTCCACCTTTCTAAAAAAAAGAGAAAAAGGGAAGATTAAAGAAATAATCACGATTAACGACCAAACAAAAATAATCCCAGGGTTCTTCAATAGATGGAATATGCAATCGGCAAAATTTCTTTCAAGATGAACTGCCTGGGAACAGAACCTGCTTCTTGCAGTATTCCTTGACAGAAAATAAGATCGCCTGATCGATAATAATTGAACGCTGAACTTAGATTCCTTTATCCTCGAATCCTTACGCAGTTAGTAATTCCAGCAGTTATCTGACTTGAGAAATATAATTTAAAGCTCCAACATCAAACCTCATTTCTTCCCTTTTGATTTCCTTATTTATGTTTCCTTCTTCGAGAACAAAATATAGACAAATGCAATTGTTGAAAGCTTAAGAGTAGAATAAGAACTTTTTAGGGGGTCTAATCTTTTTAGTTGAACAGATTTAATAAACAAGTGCGTTTATTTCAACTTAACCCGCCCACGTGATGCAATTTCGTATGCTTTTGTGCACTAGGAAAGTTGCAAAATTGCTTAATTTTTTAGAATGGGACACGTCTTTCTTCACAAAGTGAATGGAAGAATTGATCATCCCAGGTCGTGGTTCAACCCACGCCAGTCGCCCACCTCCTCTGCTTACTGTCAGATATCCTTTTACATTCGATTTTCACCTGGAAACAAGTTGCAAAAAACTAAGTCTATTTTCAATTCAAGATATGAAGTGATAATAAAATTGAATTCTTCGAATTTCTGGAATTGTCCTTTTTATTCCTCTGTGAAAATATCAAAATATCAAATTCTATATTATAGTCCGATAACTTTTCCGTGAATAAAGCAGTAATATATTATATCAATCACTTCCAACTGGATTTTTATTAATTTTTAACTTTTATAAGTTTATTCTTTACAAATTGGAAGCTGGCCACCAGTCTGTCTGAATTAAATGGATTTGGTCATTTAACAAAAGAGGACAAATGATACCTCATCACCAGGTACATTTACAGCAGAGTTATCAACACACACCACATTCATATATACTTGTAGATCCCCTTTTATGACCAAGTGCATTAAGTCACACCTATAAGCCACCTGCACGACCCATGAGCATACAGATAGGTACAAGTGTATACATTCTAACCGGATACCTCCCGCAGGTCTAGCCGGAAATTGCAGAACACAATAATTTGTCACTCTGGCCTCTAGGAATAGGCTATAACTACTGTGGAAGAGAAAGTAACTGTAAAAGAGACACAGAAAAATGATTGGTGCGGACAACAAAACTTTTTGTTGCTATAGAAACAACAAAAATTTTTTGGATGTTCCAACAAAATCTTGGTTCTTTCAACAAACTTTTTGTTGAACCAAGAAAATTAATTTGAAGCAACAAAATCTCAGTTTTGGTTGAATTAACAAAACTTTGGTTGGTTCAACAAAAATTTGGTTGGCACAACCAAAAATCTTTGTTACTTCTATAGCAAAAAAATTTTTTGTTGTCCGCATTAAACATTTTTCTCAGTGGAGGTTCTTTATAAAATAAATTTCTTCAGAGAAAAGCTCATTTGGCAGCTTTTTTATTGAGAAATATTGCCCAGATCATAAAATTAATCCAGGGAATTAATTACTTCCATTCACTTTGAAAGTCTTAAATAGAATTATAAATAATGAATATTACTTCCTCATAATAAATTTTAGAATTACATTTGTACTAAATAAATGAGATATTATTAATAAATAGTTTATTTATGTTCGATTTTAATCTTGAAAATTTAATGTGATATTAATTTCCTATGCAATATTAATAATGAAAGTAGAGGATTATTTCAGAAGTAATAAATGAAAGAGAGGATAAATTGTTTCTATTTCAGTGATTATTAATTGATTTTCTGAAACATGCATTATATTTAATCAGATCTCGTAGCATTTAATTTAATCCCTTAAGACAGTGTAAATATATGTATGTATATGAAACCACATAAGTAGAAGGGGATAACCTTGTCTCTATTCGTAGTTAATTATAAATATACATATGCATTTATATGTATATACATATAAGTTGAAGTTGAATTAAAAATGCTGAAAAGTTGCTCGTAAAAATGCCCAAGTCGTGTCTTACAAGCACGGACTGTAACAGAGTATATCGAGGGATTTGTTTCTTTGACGATATCGATCAAATTTCTTTTTTCCCTTTTGTACATTAATTAAATGACTCATCCGTGACGGAACCAGCAATTTAGCATAAGAAAATTAATCGCAATATTATTGCGATTGTTGATTCAATAAAATCACCTTCTCGCAAAATTTTTTACTTAAATAGTAAAAGCCTATTTTAGTCTATTTATGTCGTATTTCAAATTTCTCTAATAAGCAATTTTCTTAATTGAAATTTTAAACTGTTTTGGTCACGAATTTAAGAAACTGATGGTCAATCAGTTGATTATGTGAAAGGATATAAATTGAAGGAGTGGTTGATTGGAACAGTACATTAATTCTCAAGAGAGAGATTAAGAGATTTCCTTTTAGAGGAAATACATTTTCCCACTTTTTAGATTACATGAATTGTTCACATGGTTGATCTATTAAACCTAGAGATTTCTCTAATTATAAAAGTCTAACACAGAACTTTTCATCAAAAGTCAATCGTCTGAAATGAAAAGTAAGACTTCACGTCTCAGGAATTCGTTGACGTAGGTGATAAAGGCAACGAGAAATAATCCTTTAAATCCGAGCTCTACACGTCGACGATAAAATCGACGTTTAAATCATCCAAGGCTTTGCCGTGAGTATTTTCAATCAATCAAACAGCATTTCTATTTATGGAAGAAAAATAGTCAAAAAAACAAACTGTGCATGTGTATAATAACAGAATAATCTTATAAAATAATTTTTTCATGAAATGTAAATATTCTCAATTTATATTGTTTCCTACTTCAGAAGCCTACACATTACCCTTTATACTAATTTAAAAATCATTATACGCAAGAAGTTTTTTCACGGAAATATAACCGTGTCAAGATTCGTGGGCTGACTCCTTTTTTGATGACAGATACGCGAATGAATCATAGATGACAAGGAAAATTGTCAAAAGGTTTTCAAAAAGAAAGATAGAAATATTGAATTATAATCTTTTTTCTGGTGCAAAGACTTTTAAAATTGTACTTTGAAATTTCTCAGTTCCTTGACCAGAACTGTGAAATTAATTTTAAAAAATGATGCTCTAAAATTGAAAATAAAAGGATGTTCGAAATCTGGCACGCTGCGAACATTGAGCTACGGTTGCATTTCCGTAGCATTGTCGCAAATCAAGAGAAAATATGCCGGTCGAGAGTGGAACGTGTGTACTGTATATATAATAAAATACAAATACACTGGGAGAGTCTCTAGCAGCAAACGACAATCTGCATAATGATATTTTAGAAGAAGATTTAAAACTTTGCGTAAATCTAAAGAATCGCCACATTGTATAATTTTCAATGAAATTTAAACAATTGATTTAAAACTGAACGTCTCAATATCTGCGAATTGAAATATTCTAAATAATGTTTTCTACGCTTTTGTATGAACTGAATTCTTTATTTTGCTTTTAAGCACGCCTTAGACTTGTCCTGAGAACAGGTTTATAATAAAAGAGATCTAATTCACGAACACGTGTCGAATCCATCTCACTTTAAACTGGATAAATACATGGAGTGAATTACACAGTGCCATCCCTAGAACAATGACAATTTTTCTTCCTAAAGTAGATTTTATTTATGAATATAATAATTGTAGCGACCTTCTGTCGATTACTGAAATGAATGAATGAAATAATGAATAATGTATCCAATTAAGCCAAGAATTGCGAAAAGATTGTAAAAAGTTTATTGCCTAGACAGGGACCATTTTCAGTTTCCCAGACTTTACTGGAATTTGGTATGTCCAATTAATGGAAAGTTATAAGTACACCTCCTTAATAGGATCTTCCATAAACTAGAATGTGATGTGAGTGCCTAATTTGGATAAACTTTTGGAAAACTTAATATTATTATTAATAAAAACCAATTATTTTCTTCGAAAGAACATTTTTATCGTCACACGTTATTACAGTTTGCTGACCAACAATATCGAGCGTTTCAATGGCATTAAAGAGTAATCATTCAATTTCCCCTTCGCAAACAACCATTGCTAATATCCTATGAAAGAAAAACTCCTTTATCGATAGTTAGTGCCTTTTTTCTCGGAAATGGTTCAACAAATCAGAAAAACTTTCACTTGAACCTTTATTGCTCGAGTAAATTGTCTGATTTAAAGAATTTAATACCTGCAAATACAAGAAAGAAAATTCTGTTGACAAGCGATTTTATCAAACTACAAGAACTGAACAAGATTTAAAGGAAATTTTGTTCTTTCTTGCTCTTATGTTCTATTATAGAAACATATTTTTGAACATAAGTTGTGAATTGCAGATATGTGATAATAATAATTATCTGAGTGCTGGATAATTCACGTCAAGGTAAACGGATTTTTCCATTTTCCTTCTACCTTCTTGACCAAGAAAATCTTTAAGTCACGTGGCTCTGCACGATCTTATCTAATCTAATCTCGTCAATAAGAATTACGCGCTTTCTCTGAACAACCCGATGAAGCAAGGGCGAAGGAGTGGTACTCGAGTCATTCAAGCGAAAACTTGATAGAGTGACCTGAAATAAGGAACCGTAAATTACGAGGTCCGATGCAACGGAAAACCATTGTTGAGATACTCATTTAGAAAATCATAAAAAAGAGAACGAAAAGGCAAAGTAATTACCTTTGTGCAATTTAATTTTACCTTGCAGAAAGAGACTTCCAAGAATAAAATTGTCAATATCATCTATGCCCTTTTATCAATAATTGCAATTCATTCAGGTATTGAATATTTTTTCAGCTAAGGTTTCATGTGCCAGAAACTTTTCATTCTGCCTCTTCAATTGTACGCTCGAGTGACGCGAAGAGGAAGTGCGAGAAGAGGCATGCTAATTTCCATCGTCGGTTCGTACCGACATCGAGAGTTTTCTACATCTCTCGGTGCCAATTGATTCGGTCTGATTATCGAACGTAAACCTGCAGTGTCTCTATGCAATGTCATCTACCTTTTGCATAAATCTTATTCACGAACACAACAAGAAATGCAATTGAATTTAACATTCAATTGCTAGCTTCCAAGTGGTATTGAAGATTAATTGGATTTGTTATTAGAATACTGAATACATACAAGCGGAAAAAGAAGAATCCCTAGAAGTAAAACTCTTCACTGCATGTTCTGCGAAAAGTGCTCTAATATTCATAATGCACAAAAAAAATACTTGATACTCCAATGGCACAAGTGAAAGCAACCGCAGACGGAAATTTAAAACTTGTTCACTCGATAACATTACTATAGTCTATTATCTTGCATAAGACAAGCGTGCGTGCTGAAAGAACATAATCAGGATTCTCCATCTCAGTTTCAAGAGCAATTACAATGACAATATTGAAAGTGTATTGCACGGACTGTGGAGAAATAAGCACAAGAAGATGACGATTAGAGATATAGAGAAAAACTATATTCCTTAATTCAATACAATCAGACTTGAAGAGCTCGAAGCACGTTTAAATGAAATTAATTAATTATTTCAAATAAAATGTTGGAGAGCAAGAAGTATCATTAAAATTGCATTACAAAATCAGGTTATCACCCTTTCCTTTATGTATAATATTAATTGCTAATATCGAGAATCTCTTGAAGCAAACTTTCACTGCACTACATTTTTTTTACAACGCTGGATTAACAGAAACCAAAAATGGTGCACTTTTACAAATAATCGAAAGTAGTATACAGCAGAAGTTTATTTTAATTCTTCCAAGAATAATAATAATATTCCGAGTCAAGCCGGTCAAATTTGATTAATAAGCAGCATATTTTTTCAATTTTTAAAAATTCAATTAAGAGAAAAATCATTACAAGTTTTTAATGTTTATTGAGGGGAGTAAATTGTGGGAAGCGATTGATCCATATTTCCCGCAACACATAACACTTTTTATGAAACGTTTCTAAGAAATCCATATTTTTTCAAATCTCACACTTTTTGTTTTTTTATTTTCACATTGCGGAAAGAATTACTGCATCCGCGAGTCACGGCGCAAAGACTGGAAAACGATGGTCCTTTCGCGTATCGAGTACGTGCTTTGGGGATGGCGTGGAGTAAGGTGGGGGCGGTTTGACTTTGGAGAGGCAAGCGACCATGAGTGAAGGGACAGGAGAGGGTAAAAAACGATCGAGAGGGTCGGACTGGAGAACGTGGAGAACTTTGCAGTAACGGTGTTGCTTTTCTACCTGCCAGCTGTTTACTTGCTACAGGCTCGTATAAACTGGGAGTCAACGTTTCATTTTTTTTTATCAGTTCTTTTTTCTCCTAAATACACCTATTCAAACGAGGGGTTGAAAAGCATTAATTCAGCTTCAATTCAGTTGAATTTCTCTTACATTCACTCGCTTATTGTTAGTTCAGCTTTCTTTGAACGTTGATGTTTCTATTTTACTGTAAAATCAGTCATTTTTAATTAAACCAGTTTTGGTAATGCCTCAATCCTTTTTCAGTTATCCTTTTTACACATTTAAATTCAAATATATTGAATTTTGTTTCTAGAGAAATGAATGTTTCCTTTCCTGATATGTATGTGTCAAACAAGAGTCTCTGTCTTTTAATTTCCCTTCTTTCTTTCTTTCTTTTATTTTCCTTCTCTTGATATTTTACCCCATCTTCTTCCTTCTATTTATTTCTCATTTCTTTAGTTATCTCCCTGCGGCACTCCTCAAGATTTTTTCTCAACGCAACAATCATGAGTCCTCGGTCCCGTTTCTTGGTTGAAATTTTTATGGTGTTGTATACAACACGCCATACCAATCACGAATTTCTATTTCTGTTCTCAGAGTTATTCATCTTAGTGGAATTAATTAAATTTTCTCAGAATAGGGAAGATTTTTCTTAATTATTTTTAATCAAAATGCAAGCAGAATGAAAATCTTTATAGTCTTTGATTCTTTCCAACTTTAATGAAAGGCTTCAATGTGAATAGAAGTTTAAAATCAATGACAAAGGATTTTGCGGTCAATAGATCAGAACTTCTTTTTTTTAGAGGGAGTCGAAAAGTTCATATTGAATGAATTTTTCTGAACCATTCGAACATAACTGCGGTGTGCAGCCGGCGTGGCGTAACGCATGGAAGTCTGTTTCCGCCATAAATACAGCACAAATGTCACGTAAATACCAAATCCCAGAGTCGGCTTAAATAAAATGTCAAATTATAGAAATCATCTGCATTTTTAAATGATGAAAGCATTCTTTCTTTATATAGAAAAAAGAATGCAATTATATTAGGAGAAGCAATTTCGGCAGATTATTAAAATGCAATCTTTTCCCATTGTTTTAATAATTTTAAGTTTCATGGTATTATAATAATATCGCTTTTTTATTTCTAAAAGCGTAGATCATCATTTGGAAGCTACAGGCAATAAGGAAATTAACGCCCAAGGGATTGTTGCTATAACGGTATAAAGAGAAGCCGTTGGTAAATAAATATGTCATTCAAAAGATTTTTCAACAAAATAATTGAAAATGAAAAAGAGAAGAACACTTCAGGTGCATAAATCACGATATTTTTAACACAACCGTGTCTGAGCAACCGAAATTAAATCAATAGGAACATACTTTGGTTGAAAGCATTCGAAACGATCTAGTTTGCCGAAATTCCCTGAATGTATAATTTTCTCGTTCCGAGAAATAACTTTTCAGCGGCATATTTTAAAAATCTAAAAAGGTATAATAACTATTTTTTTCCTGCAGTACTGAATAAAATGAGCTTAATTAAGATATCCTGCATTAAATTGCCAGTTATTCCCAAGAGAAGATTAATTCCAGCAAAATATTATAATATTCGATTAATTACATAATTATAACGTTCGAATCATTAAGGTATAATGTGTGTAATGTGCTCAACAAAAAGAAAAAGTCTAAGGATTTATTTTGTCGGTGAAAAGGAGACGAACAGTTGGTTATAAATCGGCAATTCTATACATAAGGATTAAAGAAAGTCCGCGTTATACTGAAAGTCAGACTAACTCGATTTCAATTACGTACACTGAATTCATAAATAAGATCTGGATTAAATTGTTCAAAAAATTTGATTTCCGTCTTAACGTTTATTTCCATCCATCTAAATATTTTTCGAAATAAAAAAAAAAAATAAATAAAATTACTCAAAATCACTTCGTACAATGATAATTTATTTGAAATAATATTCGAAGTTTGTACTAAATTTCCGTACGAATAAGTGAGCATCTTACAATTATTTAAGTTGCCGAGTCCCCTTTTTACCTTTCCTTTAATTACCTTAATGAATTGTCTGACCATAAATGGATTTACCTACTGTATCGTTTTTGCAAAACTTTGTCAGGTTTCGTCGGTAAATGTAAGAACTGGATAATAATTCCTATTTTATCAAAGTATGGTAACAAACCTCTGAATGGTAGAAAACACCTTTACTGACAATTTGCTGTCAAATTTGAATTCTTTTTATAGTATGTCTATTTAATTAATTTCAGCAACTCTTTTTTGTGGTATATTATAATTGTAGAACGAAAAAAATATATAGATAAAAACTTAAATAATGATTGAGTAATTAATTGTAAGATAATGTACCAGCAGAGTCACGTCGGTAACATAGTTTAAGGGCATGTGCTAATTATAATAAGAACTTTACCAACTTTACATACGCAATAATAAATATTTTTCGCTAGAACTAGTCCCTGTTTAATGCAGATAGATATTTTGACTATTTTTAGCAAGAAATATTTAATATTACTAATGTAAAGTTGGGTAAACTAAATTGCTTTTATGCTAAAGTAATTATTTTCCTATAATTTTTTTTTTAATATTAAGAATAAAATTCGATAATTATAAATAATTAAAATCCAGACTTTTTCTTTTAGTAAATGAAATCTGCTAAATTATACTATTCTGCTTCTAGGAGGAAAACTTTGAAAGATTCATGAAATTTTATGTCCCATTACATCCGTCCTAATGAACACAAACTCACATAATAAATCTCCCAAGTTATAAATTACAGCATATATATTTAATTCATAAAAATATTACTAAGTTGAGAGGTAAAAGCTTGTTAGGAGAGAAATATTGAAATTTTATTTAAGAGCTACTTTCAAGTAGTTTGCACGCAATACTAGTTCAATACCAGATTGAATTTTACAAAGCGGTATTTTATATAATTTACATATATATTTTTACAAAGACTGATAAGTTATCAACAAGTGTCCTTTATTTAAAATAAAGTTGAACTATAAAAAGTAGTTTTGCAGAACTGGAAAATGTGTAACTGTTAAATTTAAATCTTTAACTTTACTAAATTTGAAACGATATTTTATCAATATAGGTAATAAAATGAACTGCCTGTTCATAATTATTTATTTCGGATTAATCATATCTATAACAGGTGATCTTTTTAAACTTAATTGATATATTTAATTTATTTTGATTCAAACTTCGATTTTAATATCCTCTACTCTCAGCTCATAAAATTTATTCGGGCCTACAAAACCAAATGACATAAAAGTCGTAAAATAAATTTTATTACTGAAAGGCTTATAAAAACCTGAGCCGTGGCTCGTAACAGTTTCTAAAATAGTCATCCAGCTTGTTTTAATTATGTAATCTTCAATTTGAGAAATCCTTTGTATCTGATTAGGCACAATCACTTTTTTTACAGATTAAAGATTCTATGAAAGGATCTGAATTTTCTCTCGCCAGACAGCGTTGACACCTACGCCAACTACCACTTATAAAATTCTTTGAAAAGCATCTTAATTTTATAAGATTTAAAAGAAAACCTAATTTCATTAAATCTCTCAGCAAATGCGAGAAACGATCTAGCTAAAGGGCATGAAGGAATTATAAGTTGCGTAGCAACTCTGATTTTTAAATCTATCTTTAGAACTGATCGTTTAAAGATTTCAGCTTTGATGCAGCTAAGAGCACACATTGAAGAGAATAATAATTCATTGCACTCTAACGAAGCAAACGTGCGTCCGGCATGTTTATCCGCCTTGTTCGTCGACGAAAAGGCAGTGTAAAGACAGAGAGATGTGAAAATTTATCGCTCATTATCGCTGTCCGAGTGGTACAGAGACTGTAACGGGACGTTGTTAAGAAAAGCTGGAAGTAATGATAGATGCTGCGACACTGAAAGAAATAAAAACAAACCGAGTTTTTTAAAACCTTCTCTAGGAATATCTTGATTAATTATCAATTCTCTTTCTCTTCTCTTTCTTTCTTCTTATTCTTATTTTCTTGTTTAAATAAATCCCTAATTTCAACTTCTACCTGCCAGAAAAAAACAACAATAAGAAGTTCAAGCTAACAGCTCAAATTACTAGCTCTTTATCTAAAAGCAACTCGCCTGTAATTGTCAGACAAGAACGTGAGAATTCTCTCTGAATTTGCTGCAAACGTTGACCAATAACATTAAAACCGTTTCCTCGGTGTGTTTATTGTGCACAGAAGAAAAAACGCGACCAAGTAGAACTGCTGGGTTTTTTTCATACTTTTACGATTCTCGTAAGCAGAGGAAACCAGAAGAAGATTAACTAACGGACTTGTATCATTCCCTATTCGCCACCTGTTGCTGCATGAGATTTTGTAGATATCTCTAGTTTACCGTCTAGTCAGAATTTCGAGTAATACCGAGAATAATACCATTCATAAAATAAATCGATTATGAACTTACCTTTGTTTGGGATTCCTCCAAGAATTTTTCATGAATCTCGTAACTGCCAAAGCGATTCTGCAAAAAAAAGTCTTCAATTAATTTTTATTATTATTATTATTACATATTAATTATAGAAATGAGACGTCCTTAAAACTAATAAAAACACCCTGACAGTAGAACGGCCCCCTTCGAGCTTGGACAGCAATATGGTGAATTAACTGCACAATATTAATCACAGAACTTTGATTATTAATTCAATTAACTACGAAGTATGTAATCAGAATAATCACTATTTTCTATAATAATTTGCACAGGTTTTATTTTAGAATTGGAAAAAAATTTCGCTTACCCCCATTTAAATTCTGGTAATTTTTCAAGCATAAAGTCGTAATTTCACATTAAAACGCGAAGAACGCGACACGCGAAGAGAGCGAAGTTTACTGACTGCAACTAAATGACGGGACTGCATTAGCGCAGAGAACTTTCGAGCGACGAGATATGTTCAGTAAAAGCGGTTTTTGCATTATCTCACCTCAGTAGTTTCCTGCTGATAGCGTCCACTAGCAGTCTGAATAGTAAAAAACAGTCGTGACATCAGAGAAGAATAGAGCGGACAAAGAGATCAAAGAGCGAACAAATGATTTTTTCTGCAGTCTCACGTTAGACTTAAAAGAAACTTAAAAATGATAAGTACGTGATCATTTATCTAGAGAATACTAAAATGGAAACTAAAATGCTTTAATGGAAACTAAAAACTATTTTAACTCAAGCTTCAATGAATTAATAAGAAAGTCTTCTAAAAATATAATTTTCCTTTGGATGAAGTTAAATCACCCAGATGCAATCTAGATTCAGATGAACGATTCCGAAGAAGGTCGCGTTACTCGATGTGGATACTCGATAGGAGAGAGTGAAAGATAAGCATTTTGTTTTAAAAAGAGGGTACGACGAGGAAGAGAAAGCTCAATTACAAATCTGATGACAGAGGTCGTGATCCTGATGAAGACAACGGTGTGTCTCCAATGTCAAAGAGTCAAAGCAATGTATTCTACTCACTTGTAGAGAACTCGCGGTATCCGTGGAGGTCGCAGAGGCTAGCTGGTTCCGGTTCTCTATGACAGTCTTTATTTGCTCGAGCACCTGCAAACAAAACGTGTCTCAGTAATTCTGAATGTATCACCGCAATCTACTTATGAAACACGCGACTTGCTTCATAATACGCATTCATTTAGGCTCCATTCATTGTGAGGTTTTAAGCTTTAGACTCATAAAGTAATCGAGGGAATGGACCAATTTTTCTCTACTTCCAAAGACCTATCTCCAAAAATGATTTTTTAAAGATATAACAAACAATTTTATTCCTGTTTTTTCAACATACTGTTCTTCACATTAGATTTGAAGTAATTAAGAAGTTGAACAAGGTTACAGGAGGCAAAAGAAAGTTTTTAATAGATTGCAGGGTCTCTGTAAAATTGGATTGAATTTTCCCAGCTCAAATTATTATCTCTATTAGGATTATGAAAATTTGACAGCTGTGCCACTTCCATAATAAACGAGTTTCAAACTAGAAGAATAATTGATATTATTGTCATACCCTGAAAGAAGTAGAATAAATTCGTATCCATTGTTGAATTACATGCTATATAAACGTGAAAGTGCACTAATGTGACATTTCCACTTAAATATAAAGACATTAGCGTGAATTGTACTCGGGAATAAATTGTCTTTCGTATCTTCAAATGTCAGTTAACTTTCACTCGTTCAAGACTTCCATTGTCAATAATGAAATTATAGGTCCTACAATTAGAAAAAAATAAAAACTAGGACAAAAACTTCAATTGAATCAGGAAATAATCTACAAATCTCTGTATAAAAAGGCAGCAAGAACTAAAAGTGTAAATTGTTTCTCTTCATTCAAAAAAACGCATGTAAACATTCAATTTTCAAGCTTTCCATTTTAACTTTTTAGTTGAGACACTCAAGACGAATTTCCTTTCTAAGAATCTTTCTCCTCTGAAAGTGATCGTTGGTGGAAGAAGCAGATTCATAGCAGACAAGAAAGAATTTAAAGAGATATCCTTTTGAATGATGAAAAGTACTTACCCTCAAAGATATCCTGTGCCTTTGTGCCACGTGTGAGTTATACTCTCTGTTGTGTTCCGTCTCGTCACCGGTATTGGATTGCCTTCTCTACAAGAAAAATTGAAAATGTGATCTCAGAAGATGCCATAGCTATGGATTAGCTTCAAAGAGAAAAAACACTTTAACTTTCATCGTCTATCAGAACGGAACGGACGGACACATGAATAATAATATAATAACATAAGGGAAAATATATCAGCCCAACTCGTGCCTTTCGTTCATTCGATGTGTGGCTGAGTGCTTAGCCTTCCGTGCGAGACGTGACTAAAGTATATGTGAGAGTAGTTTTAATCAGAAATCAAAGAAAGGTCCATTATAATATATAGGTGGATTTAGACACCAGAGACCTTTCCCGATTTGATGTTTTATTACTACAAGATTGAATCCTTCAGATAAACACATTTTTAATACGAAAGACCTTTTACTCTTTCAAGAATTTAATCGTTTTATCCAGCAATTATAAAAAAGAATATGTATTCATATATTTGAAACTCATAAAGTCGTTTACACTGCTCTTATATTATATATATTCGTTTTATAGTATAATAATAAGAAAGGTTGCTTTACTCCTATTTCGACAACTGCTTTTTAACACACTCAGCATTAAATAATTAGCCTAATTCATCAAAAGATTTTATCTTCTTCTTACAAGCATTTCAAGAAATGAAACAAGAATACGAAGAACTATCTGACAATGGAATCATTGATATCTCCAGTGATGAATTCATGAAAAGTGCAACGACCTCCTTAATGCAAGTCATCGAAAAGTTAAAAAACTCTAAATTGGATTTCTTAATGAAGTGTCAAATAAGTCTTTTGAGTTCGTTATTTAAACCTATACTGAATGACGGTGGGGATTTTTCACTGATACGAGTTACGAATAAGTACCACAAGAGGTTTTGAAGGCAAGTCACGGGTCATTATTAAACATGTCGAGAGCTGTAATACACTTCACACGTGATATGAATGCTCTGATATCATTTTACAATTCGGTGTAAAATCCTTTCCATAAATGCAATCCAACAGAATTGGATATCTCATTTGCAATTATTTGTTTTTATTTAATAGGGAAATGAGACATAGTGAGAATTTTTTTAAAATGTGTATACTCTTTTCTCGAAGTGAGAGAACGTGCTTATCTTTCATTAGATTTCTCGTCGTAACGGTAAAAAATTTAATATGGCGCAAATAATGCAAAGATTACATTTATATGGATGAAAGTAGAGCTATTTTAAGCTCATCATTGTCAGTGTGCGCTGGAATGTAATGCTTTCTCTGCTCATATTAGGCAAGTTATGACTCAGAACACAATAATTTTTTATCTGAGTAAGACTCGATCTTAATTTGCAGAACATACTGTCTTGACAAGAGATGGCTCAACTTTTCAACCAGATAACTTGTGATAATTTGTAAATTATAAATTGGTACCTAACGAAACTATAGATTTTATCTATATATAATAAGAAGTTTCAAGACTCTATTTTAAGTAGAATTCATTAATGCGAAATGTAAGAAAAATAAAAATAAATTACGGAAGGTGGTCCTTAATTAGTATTTTTATCAAAACAAGTTTGACAACCGATTGAAACGTTCAACTCTCCGTGCCTAAAACCTATAGCGATTCTATTTTCACTCTTGACCTTATTGCAGACTGAAATAGGCGCGTCTACCCGCACAAGTTACCAGAGTATAAGTTTACCAGATGCTGAGAAAGGAACTCTCATTACATGTGAAGTAATGCGAAAAGTAAAAAAACTAATCTAAGTTTCTTATGAGAGCTGCGGATTCAATTTCTAACTCAAGAGTGTTTTTTTTTTTTTTAAGACGAAAAGTATTTTGGTAGAGCATATGAAAAACAATCATATTTAAAAAAATTTCTAGATTTTTCAAGAGAACTTCTGAAGCTGATTTTTAGAGCGAACAACTCATCCAATTTCTTTAAGTGCCTTGCAATTTCGTAAGATCCTATGATTTGTTGACATCCATTCAAATTTTTTTTAATCTTTTAAGTTTTTTAAAAGATGTTGAGAAGAAAGAGTAAAATTTTAATATTGCGTAAATAGATTCTTAATTATCTCGACCCTGGTGCCCGTGAAGAATGCAGTGAAGAAAATATTATGATAGGTAGAATGACTATAATGATTTTCCAGTCTGACCTCACCACATCTCGTGAGTTTATGAACATTCCAGCTACTGGTGATAGAGACTTCTTGCGTAAAATATCACGCTCAAGATAGAATTCCGGGAGATCTATCATTGTCGGTTTTATTTCGACAGTCTGCAAACAAGTGACTCGCAGAGAAAGCTTTTCGAGGATTCCCTATTGAGATGAAGACAGTTGATAACGGAAAGATTACTGAACTCTCTAACGCTATATAATTATTAAATTTAAAATTAAATCTAATGCTTGTATTTTGAGTTAATCTAATAAGTAATTAACTTGACTCTTGTTTAACTTACCTCCAAGGTTGTAAGAGATTCGAGAGAGAGGGGACGAGTCTGAGGAACATCTCCAGGAAATACGCTGTCATGAGAAACTGAAAGTTGACCAGCACCTCCTCTAAATTTGGCAAAATTATCTTCCTCACCATTTCTCCTATGAAAGACACTGAAAAATTAATTTGGAAAGTGTATTACAATTATGAACGGTAAGGGACAGTCGATTCATTGGACTATTCACAATTTCAGGCAAAAAAAGTGAAACAAAAATCATCTGATACCTAAACAATACCAACCACCAAAATTATGGCAGAGACATGAAATATTTAATACAATAACTGACTAGGCTTCAGATTAACACACTTCTATTCACAACTTTTAGGACATGACTTCACCACACAAACGTTCAAGAAAGACGTTACAAACGAAATGTTCATAAACAATTTTGAAAATGATGAATATATTTACTGTTTGAAAGAATTCTCGGACTTCAAAGAGAAGACAATTCCGTATTTATCTGGCCAGCCAATTTGTTCTATGCTGTAACATTAACAGTAGTGGTATAGCAACTGCGTACTAAATTTAAACTAAAAGCTTTTGCTGTAAAGCATTAAGGTTCAAGAGATTACTTGCGCCTTTGCTTTTGAACCTAAAAAACGTCCAAAAGGCCGCGACAAGCTTTCAGTGGAAAACATCAAATTAATGCTAAAGGTGACTAATAGTAAAAAGTTAGAATCAATTTCAAAAAGTAACAACCAGATTACAAAACAACTAAATAACTCGATTTCGTACATAATTTAGTGTGGTAAAAGTCTTTACCAGTCTGCTAAAAATTGTAATAACTACTAGTTTTTTTGCACATTAAAAAAAGTTAAAACCTCAAATGTCCATAATAAATATTTAACTATTTACCTTTCTCTGTCACAGGAATCCGTAAGAAGTTCACTCGCACTTCTACTACGCGCTTCTTCTGATCGCCCTGCAGGATGTCGCAAAGTGACTTCTTCACGATCACGAGCCAGCAAATCACTTTCCGTCAAACCGGAAGAGAGATGAGCGTCTGCTGCTCCACGGCTTTTCCGTCTAAATATCCTTCGTAATCCTCTGAGAGGGTGAAAACGTCTTTTCTTTGGTTCTGAAAGATAGATAAAGAAAATACTTTAATTTCTTGAAATTATTCTTTAAACAATTTATAATAAAATAATAAAATAAATAAATATACAATAAAATATACACTTAGAGATTTTCAATTTCTCATTTCCATATCCTCGAGAAAATTCTAGATGTCATGAAAAATTTCATTAGCGTTAACCAGGGTAATTTTCGCATTCGATTTAACTTGTCCCCATTTTGTCAGCAATCAAAGCTCAGAACGAGTCAATTCGCCTCAGGATAATTTTATCTTCGTCCCAACCGCTTGAACATGTTAAACCAATCAGGGTATCCTGAACGTTCTGCCTGGATAAATTGATCAAAAGGCTAGTATGGCTGACTCAACTAATTTTTCCAACAAACACTCCTCAGAATATGCACCGATTATTTATTCACGTTAATGCGCGTTTTGCGAGGCGCGAAGATAGCACACGCCAGTTTTCAATGAGCATGAGTATATAACCCAGTTTACTTGGTACGAATAAACATTGAGAGATCGCACGTTGGTGCGGAGAACTGAGGTAAAGGGGGGAAAACGTACACGCGACTGACGTGATTATCCGGCAAGCGTAATGCACTGGTAACCCAGAGTGCATATATGTATACTACATGATATACATACACTCTCTCCATTTCTTCCTCTAATTAAATCTTTTTCTTCCTCTGTCTTTTGTTTCTCTCCTCGTCTAATGGCTATGTTTTCAACCTGATTTTTTCAAACGAAAAAGCGGAATTTATGGAGGGTATTATTATGTAAAGCGAAAATGAGTTGAAAAATAAGTGAAAAGTTAAAGTGAAAAATAAGTAAATTCGATAATTTCTGCTGAAAGTATAATAAATTCTCGTGAGTTTTAAATAATGCATATTTTGAAGATATTAAAGACATGTGGCAATTACCATTAGAGTAAATTTCGTTTCGCCAACTTTACGCTCGCAATAATAAATATTTTTTTGCTAAAACTAGGCCATTTACCTCCTTTTCGTATGGACAGAAATAAATAGCCTAGTGTTAGTGAAACATGTTTATTATTGCAAACATTAAATTGGCGAAAATATAAATTTGCTCTTATGGTTAAGCAAAAAATACAGCCTTAAGAATTCCCTAAATTTGCACTCGAATAAATAAAGTTCAATTACTCCATTCAACCGTAAAAACCGATAAGTCAAATTATTCAGCATACAGATACGATTTAATCTCAAAATGAAGCAATTGAAGCGTGACAGTGGATTGCGAGGTATTATAGTAGTCCCTGGGCTATTAAAGATTTATGATTCGCTATTAAATAATAGTACGATAATCTCACCTGGAAGTGATAATCAATCAGAGAGAAAAGTATAAAACTCAGCAAAGATAATAATCGTACAAGTCCTATAATCAATGGCAATGCAAAGAGTTAAACATCAAAGCTACTCAAAAGATGATTTTAATCCACTAAAATGATTGCGAGGTTTATTTTAATTGACTGTATAATTACATATAGAGACTTGATATCTTTTTCCTCGGAATAAGCATAATTACTGTGAGAATTCCGATTCCGTTTACGAGTTCTACTTCGTGACTTTCGAATAAAAACAGTTTTCATGTTAACTTAAGACTATTTTTTATGGTTTCCTTTGAGAGTATTTTCAGGATTGTGGACATATATGTATGTAAGTGGCTAGCGAATAGGTAATTAACACTGCCAAGTTCGAATGTAGAGCACAATTTAATAACTTTATAATTTTATTATTTGAGGCATTATCCTTTTTATCGTCTTTACTACAAATAGCATTTTAACAATTGTACTTTAGAGAATAAATTGCCGTCTACTGGAAGAGTTTAATTTTTTATTTTTCATGCTAGAGAAATTGTAACTGTGATGGAACTAAAGACTGAATGGAAGAATGAATTCATTTTTTCTTTGCTTCTAGCTCTTCCTGCATAAAAGATAAAAGTGCACTCCCGCAGGAAATAGTTGAGTCCCGCCGTATTTTTTCCTACAACAATGGTGTCTAAGTGCCTCAAAAATTCGTGCTTCGAGAGACTGTTGCGATCAGCAAATAACTAGACCCCTCGCCATTCGTTGCTGCCTATATGGCGATTAATTGCGAGGCGTCGAAGGGATCCTGAATAAAAAAAGGAAAGAGTGCTCGAGGAATTGATGACACAAAGTGCTGTGCTATCAATTGAAAAAGATGAAGAGAAGGGCAGGAGGCATGCCAAAGTGAATATTTGATGTTGATAACATCAAACAATTCCTCGCATCAGGGTTTTACATATGATCTATATAACGACGATAAAAAAATTCAGTTATAAAGAAGCGATATTCTAAAAATTCATATTTTTTATCATTTTAATATTTATGGAGTGTATGGAGATTTTAAAATGAAGCAGTGTCAATATGGAGGAAGTTAATATTATAGAGGAACCCCTTCTTCCAATCGAATGAAATTGAAGGCTTTTACAAGTCACTTTCTTCTTAATGCCTGCCTTTGAGGTATAATGTCTAAAGACTCTATGATTGATCTGCATCACTATATTTAGCTCCCTAATATGTAACTCTTCCACAAGACAAGGAATTTCCCTCTTCAGCCAGGAAGTCTATATAAACACTTTAAATTTCACTCCCTAGCACGAAGACTGCTCTATTTTTGTATATCCTATATACGATCCCATCTGTCCACAGTTTAGTCATTAAAGTCATTAATTATGAAAGAAAAACCAAAACTTTGATGATGTTTGTAGCTTTTATCATTTATTTGAATTGATCTTATCGATCTAAAGTGACTAATAATTATCGAGTAGAAAATGTAATTTCAAGGGAAACTTTACCATAAAGATTGTCAGTCACTTCAAACATTTTTAATTGAATTTTAAGAACATAATGAACCACGATCTAACGAGCAACTGACTTTGTCAGCCGATAATGGAACAATCGATAAGATTATGATAATGTGAGGACCAACAACAACTGATATCGTCATACCAAAGATATTTTTAATGGGCAATATTAATTGTGCAAAAGTATGGAAGATATAATATTTGACATTCCATATGTCTCACATCAGCATCGAATGTATAATTAAAATCGGATGTATATGTTAAAAAGAAAAAGCCTTTTTCTGAAAAAATCACTAACGGGAACTCTCTCTTCCTTCTTAGGAGAAAAATAACACCCTGAGGATAGTTTTTCTTGTAAGTTTTTTTAGCACAGTTTTTCTCAAAATAGAACTTTCTTCTTCCTGAGATTGAAATATTTTCTACAAAAATAGTAACACAAAAAATATTGAAAAATACATCGGAATTTATAAAGATTGAAGAATTTTTAATAAGGTATATTATATTGAATAAAACGAGCCGGATTGGAATTCTCAAGTATATATTGAGCTCAGTGTGCCCGATGTATGTAATTAAATTCCTACACCACATTCAATTTTGCTATACGAGGCAACATCTCTATACTAACAGAATCAACCCCGTTTGAAACTCAGTTATATACCTAGAGAAGTGTATAATTAGAGAAAATCCCCGTACCTTCTTTACAGCTTGACAGTAAATTAAAACAGTGGTGTGAAACCGTAAATTTGAACGAGATAGACGCGAAAATTCTGATTAATTTCAATCGCCTCTGGCAAACTGTTGAATATCTCAATTCCAATATTTCTCAGATTTCATGGATTTCATGTACTTCCGTAAAGATAAACTTTTGAATGCTTTATTTAGAAAAATCATTATATTACTAAAGCGAGGGTTGTCATAAATAGAAAAAATTAAAAAATAACAAATAATTCAATGAAATTTAAAAAATTCAAAAGAACTTACTATACAAGAATCATGAATTCAAAAAGAGAGAAGCAGCCAATGAAATAAAATGAATGAAACCAATGAAAAGCGACTTGGCGCTCAATATTCCAATTTCAATAGCACAAATGGCGTATCATTGCGATTCACGGTTCGCCAATAAGCAATCTATTGGTCTGTAGAAACAAAACTATCCTCTATAAACATGTACAAAAATCAGCTGTAGCTGATCTTCACACCGGAAGTGAATAATGTCACTGAGTTCAGATATATTCAGACTCTGAATCACGAGAGGATGTTCGAATCTGAATATACTGGAATATTCCGAGGAATATACAGAAAGCAATAAGTGCACAAAATGAATACAAAAAACTGTAATTTGATCGAGTAATTTATAGTATAAAATTTTCTCGACATATTTACTAAAGAAATTCATTTTTAGAACGTTCATTTTTATCCAGTAAGAAATCTCAGGTCAGAAAGTTTTTCAATGCTTAGTACGATATAATTATTCATCTTTGCCTTATTTAATTAAAACGAAGTAAAATCTTGAATTCACTAAAACAAGTGGCTTAGTTAAAGAATCTACTTAACCCAAATTACTCTCGTTAATAAAACTACTTTTAAGAAATAATTTTGCTGATCTTTTTTACATTTACTAGTTACAAAAATGTATAAAATCATGAATATTTATAGACGCCATTTATTAAGTTTCTTTTCTATGTTTATTACAGTTGCACGAGTTTGAATTCTAGCAATTTTCAAGCACTTTAGCAATATTTTACTATATTTAATTATTCACATCTAGCCCTTTCGTAATCGGAATTCATAAGTTTAATTCCTGGCCAAATCGTCCAGAGATAAATGTACATTTAGCACAGTGACAGTGTACCATAAGTACATTCTCCAAGAACCGAAAGCAGGTCAGGGACAATCGACAAGAGTCGATAAATGAATAACCTAATCCACCATGCTCGTTAGCTTTAACTCTGCGATAATGGAATTTCGGAAAGGATATACGCGTCCCTGATTGCAAAAGTGTCATCAATCACGACAAATCAAATGCAACAAAGGTATCATAACGTGATTTTTGCAATGAATAATTGCATTTTGATTGCGTTTTTTTATAGAATTTTTAGTAAAAACCACTTGTTTATATAATATATCAGCATAATTAATGAATTAACATCAATTTTACAGATTTTTTATATAAAAATAAAATGGAATATAGAGAATGGTAGATTTCGCTTGTCAGTTAGGCAGCAACTTTAAAAGCTACTGAAAGGTCTTTAGCGTATAAAAGTTATTACGAAAGTGCATACAATTACATTAAAAAATATGACTTCCTATTTTATGATTTGGACATGACTTATAAGAAAATGCGCAACAGAAAAAGACTGAAGGCTATAAAAAATAGAAGCTTACCTTATTCGCTTACATTGCTCTAGACTTTTTTTTTATTTCTTCTCGTAAACTTTGGCAATAAAATGAGAAAAAATATATATAGAGAGAGCAAAATTACTCTCTAAAAGAGCAAACTAAAGCAAAATCAACTTATTTTGAATTCTTTCAATAAAAATTATTTTATAAAACCTGAGTGGCTTGCATATCTGTATTGTATAATTTGTTTATAATTATTTCATAATTATGTCATGTGCAGTTACAAAATAGCGACTGGATGTTGAAATAATAAATTACTGCTAAAGTACACAAAATCTCTTCTTTAGTAATGACTTTGAAATTATTTTACTCATTAAATTTCATAACATAATAATACTGCTGTTAAAGTTATTTAAATTATCCTTCAATCTGTAGTATATGTTTTGAATAAATCAAAATATACGATAATAGAAACTAATATAAGAACTGACCTTTAGGCAGTGCGTCGACACTATGTTGGAAGTTTCCAAGTCTTAGTGGATGATGATCAACTGGCGTAGGTGAAGCTTCTCTAACGCACCCCATGAGGCTTAGAGCACCTCCAACGCCACCTCCGCTGGCCCCTCCACTCGTGACAGTCGTCATTCCGGTCGTCTGAAACATGTCAAAAATCCAGGATCCAAAATACGATTCTCTGACCCTTCTTATCCAGATAGCGAGAAGCGAGTTCTCCATACTGTTCCATCCTTTTCCCTTCTTCCTTCCTTCCATTTCCTTAAGTTCCCTAAGCCCTTAAGTCCTAATCTTAGTCACAACCACGAGATAAGTAAACTCGATATGTAGTGGCAATGAAAACGTCTCTGAAAATCTTTCCGAAACTGCTCGACGCGCTTATCGATCCGCACCCTGACCTTAGTTCCTACTCACGAGTAAAGTTCCTTCTGGAAAGACGCGATTCAAACTAGAGGATGCTGGAGAATTGCGGCAGATCAGGGATTCGAAGAGGGAAAAACGAGGGGGGAAGAGGAAAAACGAAGGATGAACCAAGGTGAATAAGATCTTGTGTGATGGCCAAGATTTTATGTAAAATCGATCTGGACTCCATCGACCTGAACGATTCTGTGGCGAATCAAGGTCAAGGATCTCAGTCAGCTGAACGTTTGTTTCTCAAAGATAAATTGGACCCGGAAATCGATCGAACGAGTCAAAGTCAATCGAGAGACTGTGTTCTGATGCTCTGACCAGATGGTATATCTTTGCAATGGGTTAGGAGATGGTTTCCATGGTTACTGCAGAGGGTAGTTGCAGCGTGCATCGATTGCACCCTCGCAACCCGTTTAGCCTTGACCTTGGCACAGTGGGCTGCGAAGACCGCATGCTCGCGTAATTATCCATGGTTGCATGCTAAATGCATGCATGCATCTGTCAAAATGTTAAAGTCATCATCTGTCAAAGTCTCTCCTGAGCAGGAGGATGTATTGATTAAACAATGAGAACGCATCCAGGTTTGTGATGCTATGTCACCAGAAAAGTAGGTAATTTATGATGAAATCTTGTTAGACTTTCAGATGCTTTCAGTTTATCATTTCTCAGATCAGAACAATCTATCCACGGTGTTTGTTCTAATGTCTTAATAATTGAAGAGATTTAAATTATTTTAAATTGCAGATAGACATGTAAAAGTAAGGAAGAAACTGGGTCAAACGAGTTCCCTTAGGAAAGATATAAAGTACGGTTCAGAAACTCTACTTTCGGAAGTTTCCGTATAAATTATTATATTTTCTGTTTATACCTAACAACCCGGTATAACTAGTCTATTAAATTCATTCCTCACGATGTAATCATATCTGTAGTTGTCTTCACACGTGGTAAAACTGTAAAGGCGTGACGTGACAAGCAATTACTTCAGGTAAACAAAGATTACACAATAGAGCATACTATGCACGACTACGGAAATTGACAAATGTGATATCCATTTTATTATTAAACTCGCAAATCATTAATCAAAGACCAGAATAAACAGATGTTTGAAAATCTCTTCATCATCGTCAAAATGATCGCTTTACAATTTTTTATGGCTTGTTCTATAAAAGAGAGATTGTAAAGTCAAGCTCAATTTATTTATAATCGTCTCATTTTTTCAAGATAATTTAAAATCTTGAGACCTTTTATCGATTCTGGCTACGAACTAAAGTGCTCTTTGGTGTCATAAAATAGTTGACCAAAAGAGTCGTGTGTCTTGTCGATAAGCAGCGATTATCGATAAAATACACCTACTTTGGAACGAGCAATTTTCTCAGTCAATCGTCGGTTATCGGTTAATAGTTGATAATAATCAATTAGGACACATGGATGATTTTCCGGTCATGGTAAAAAAGCAAAAAATCAAGGTCAGGGTGCAAAAGGACCGTGGACAACTTTTTTTTTCGCAATCATGTTCAAGCACCACTGAGTTGCGTTGCCCTTAAGACATCCAGGTCATTATTGTATTACATGAAGTGACAATGACATACTTTCTTTATAAACTGCGTATCGATTAGAGACGTTTTAAATTCAGATTATATAAAATGCTTTACAAGAGACTCACCTTACAAGGAGACCGACATCGCAAATGCAATCCACGTATTCCGAAAATCTGCAACACAAAAAAAGGAACAATTAAGATTAAATGAACATTTAACATTTCTGCAAATAAGGTAATATTGACGAGAATTTTTTCTTAAAAAATACTAAAGGACTTCGGGGAGAAAAATAGGCGAATTTCTCATTAGTGATGGATGCCACTGGGAATTGCGAGGCCTATGAGAGACATTCTCAATCTCAGCACAACTTAAAATCTACCCTGAAGCCAGAGACTTCTGTATCTGAATCGATAGGAAGAGGCTAGTGTTCTTCAAATTGTCGTGCTCCCATGAGACACTGATAGGAGAAAGAGTCTGCCACGCCCGAGACGTGTACCAGGCTTAAGGTTGCTATTTATAAAGAGTGAACGAACGCCGAGGCAGCCACCGATGATGAATAAACCGTGAGGAAAATACGAAATACACAAAACTGCATTTCTTGCCAAAAAAGATTTCAGAATAAAAGTGATTTTCAGAATAATAATGACAAAAACCGCAGCTGAATTTGTTTTATGAAAGGTGTAAGTGAACGAAATAAATTGAATCACATTTCTATGATTATGTAACTTCGATTGTAGGAATAAATCGAGTGTGCAGGCACAATACAATTTAATGACCACAAATTATTATCATTCACAGATGTAAATAAGAAAAGCATTGGACCTTTTCACAGAAATTGTTAAATCTCTGGTTGAATAAAAAGCAAGAAACAAGGTCATAAAAAAGGTAATTCTTGAAGGTATTTATTCAAGAAATGAAGAGTTTTTAATTGCTCAACAAGTGCTTATGCTTCAACAATCAAAAATGCAAGATTTTTACTTCTTTCGGCTAGCATTCGCTAGGAAATGCACCGATTCATCTAAAATTCGAACGATACGGTCTTTAGAAATCCGGACCAGCTGGAAAATGATTCGTCTCGTGAAGTGAAGAAGTAAAACAACAAAAGGTTTTTAAAACAATGGCGCTCACACGGAAACCCGTTCGGGTAAGCCTAGAGCTCGCCTAGTTTTCATTTGCCAGTATTTTTGTGATAAAAAAAAAGATGTTCGTAAAAAAGGAGACGAGGCGTACACGATATTGCTTCATTATGTTTTTCCAACGAGAAAAGTCAGAAACGTGTGAATCTCGTGGATTCTTTTCTCGTTAACAAATCCTCTTTTCTCAAATAAATCGAGCACAAGGTTCGTCTGGTTCTCCGATACGTATTCACACCAGATTATGCGCTCTACAAATTTTTCTTAGTAATTGCTACATATGATAGCGAATTGAGTTTACTTTATTTGAATGACAGCAAAACGTGTAACTGTACATGGAATGAAGTTAAATGGAGACTTTTTTTCAAGTTGCGTGCACACGACTAGAAAATTTGACTTATTTTCTGTACAGTTTTACATTTTTTTCTAGTTCTAAAATACCAGTTTCCGATGCATGAAAGCGTATGATTTAGCGCGCTCGCCATTTCGACATTAGCATATTCGCCATGTCTCTGGAAAGATGACTATCGAGGAAAAGGTCGACGATCTCTTGAACCTCATGGTGCATGGGCCAAGCTCATCATGCAGAGTACGATAATTCAAAATGTATACGAGGTACCACCATAACATAAGTGCGTGACATCCGTTTGACATTTTGTTTGCACTCAAGGTCTTTTCCACCGGAAACACTTTTTCAGGTGAAAGAGAAAAAAAATTCACGAATGTGAGATATGCACTTCTTAATATCATCAAAAAATTCTTTACTCGAATTTCGTGCAGTCAAACTTGTGTGAATTTTGAATGGTTTAAATATATCTATGTCTTTCGTTTTTCTTTTATTTAAGACTGGAGACTAGAATTCAGGCCTACTGCACGAAGAATCCCAAGCACCGAATCAATACCAGCTATGGATTAATGCAATGTAGGGCCCGGATCTTGTACAAATAGAGCGATTTTTGTATTAGGTATTTTAAAAATCAATACATATTTTCTCTTTATAATTCAGAATCTCGCAAGCTGATATTGATTGAAGTTGGGCATCAAGAAATTAAACAAAATTAAACCCGATGAGTCAATTTCAGCTTCTACAGACTAGAAATAGCCTTTTTAAAAATTAAAATAGTTACAACCACTGGGAATTTGTTTGGACACCTCAATATTTTATTTAAAGTCAGA
The DNA here is from genome assembly GCA_900474275.1 of Synergus japonicus. NCBI lineage: Eukaryota > Metazoa > Arthropoda > Insecta > Hymenoptera > Cynipidae > Synergus > Synergus japonicus. The sequence goes on along the minus strand of UCOH01011402.1, from coordinate 91,312 downwards.
TTCGGTTTACATCACGAACGTGGGTTCACTGCATGACCGGATGCAATACACTTTTCATGAAAAAGTGCATCACGTTTTCAAAGCCTCGTTTTTGTATTCCAAATCATTTATTTACACCTCAAAACGAAACGAAAATTCTGAGAAATCGTAGAAGACTGATCTCATTTTATTTATAAATATATTCAGGAAAAAACAACTTGATGAACTAAAAATAGACTAAAAATGTAATAAAGTAAATATCAATAAATTGTTGAACGTCAATTGCAGCTAAATACAGAGAATGCAATGTGGGTATATGCATATATGTATATTCAGCTGTGTGGGATGTTTATATATGCAGAAGCCCGATGCCACTTTGGCAGATTTTCTGTTAAGTTTGTATGCAGTCATCCACCCATCTTCCCTCAGATGACTCATTGACTCCTACAACTATCTTTACTTCTACCGACTAATGCCGCAGACTTGTCAGAGGACAAGATCTCTGCCACCCAGACTAAGAGCAATTGACCGCTCGAAGAGAACGACTCAACATATATACATATACATGAATGAAATATATACATATATAGGTATATATGTATCACATAATACTCAATAAACACAATTAGCTGTATCAAGGATTAAAAAAAACAAATATAACTGAAGGCTTCATGCTGAACTTATTGGTGTATGTCAACTCTTAAATTGATTGAAACCATGCAATTTTTTACACTAAGCATATAAAATGTCTAAATAGATTGTAAAACAATGATGAACCCAGTTAGCAGAAAAATATGCAACATCCCTGGAATGCTTATATACACTTGTACTTCAAAAAATTATTCTAAAATATTGTATAAATGACAATTGACTGGAATAAGAAGCATCAATTAAAAAAATGCAGCTTGAGAAGCTGGTATTAATAGATTGAGAAGCAGAAACAAAAGACAGTATCATCACTTTGCGGAAGATATCCTTTCCACATATATAACGCACACAACACTGAGAAAAAGGTTTGGTTCGGACAACAAAATAATTTTGTTGGTATTTATGTAACAAATTTTTTTTGTTGGCTCAACCAAATTATTGTTGGGTCAAGAAAACGTTTTGTTAAACCAACAAATCGTTTTGTTGAATTAACAAATCGTTTGGTTGAACTAACAAAGATTTATTTCAGCCAACAAAACATATTTTGTTGCATAAAATATTTTTCTGAGTGAAGAGACAACGAGTGTACCGCCTGTTCACGCTAGACATATAAACACGCACAATCTCCACATTGTCACTTTACGGAAAAGCAAAATGCTTTGTTTTACCTACTCCAACTTGAAGGCATGCAATGGAAAGGCCATCAACACTTCCTCTGTAGCCCACACGCTCTTTCATTAATGCTTTTTATCAGTCTTAACTTCATATCCTTGTAGTCGTAGTGAATTCTGATAGTCGCTTAAGTTATTAAACAAATAAAAATTTAACTAGGAAACTAGATGCATATAGAAGCTTTTTTAAACCGAGACGGATAAAATGTTGCCTCGCCTACGGCTCGATAACGAATAATCAAATTCTTTGTTGCAGTTTCACAATATTTGTATAAATTTCTTGGAAAATGATCTTGCAAATGGCACTGTGTGCAAATTTATACTACAAAAGAATACCTTGCAACAAGTGCGAAACAGATTCTATGTTAGATCCCGCTCAGAAGCTTGAATTGATAATTGATTTTTTTGAAAGCGTTTCCATATAAATCAATAAACATGCATAACATACACTCAAAGAAAAAACTCGAGATTTATATAAAACAATTTTTACAAATCTACCAAGTATTTTCGCCTAGAAAATAAGCGTTTAATATCTCAGATGTTAACAAGTTACACCTAGATTTGACGACTTGAAATTATCTAGGTATGAAATCTTAATTACATCTTAGATCTTAGAAGCTCGTTCTACATAGTCCCGAATAACATTCCGGTTTTTTCTGTGTCACTTGTGACTAGTTGACCGCCACATATATATAATAAAACTGCAACAACTTGAAATCATTTTTCAGCTTATTTCAAGGGATTTTCTACTTATACTTCTTGATACTACCAAGCTAAAAATAAAGCAAGCAGTTTTACAAATGACAATTGAAGCTAACGAAGATGGGGCCATTCGATAAACGTTTGTCCCACTTAGCAGTGAATGAATATCCCAGTTTTAAAAATCAAATTGTGTGGAAGGGAACTACATAAGGTGTGACAATGCAGCGACAAGTAGTGTAGGGTACGGTTGTAATATTGTTGTGTAGGACAGGTAGCACAATACAGGCGGTATTAAGTCGGAGGGAAACCCCGTTACCATTTTATTATAAATTACCTCCGCGTCTGGATATCGAGCTATCCGAGCTATCTGTCTCGTTCTCTCCTTGCTCGCGAATCACTTTTGTGAGTGCATCAGACGAGCACAGAAAAGCATCGACGAGCAGCTCATGGTAGCATAAAACGTTACACAGAAGTTCGTATTCCCACGCCATGAAACGGAATGAGCATCCCACACAGACGAGATCGTGAACGCGGATACGCGCAAACTACAGAAGCTTGAGAAATGCGCGATAAATAATACATGAATGGTACGGTCGCGACTTTGCAACATAGAAGTAATGCAATAATAATGCTCCTCTTATGCTCGTATGTGACGCGCGACGTAAATACCCCTGATGTATAAGGGAGGCGTAATTTGTAGGCAAAGGGGAGGGACCTACTTTATGAAACGGCGTCTCGTAAATGTCTATAGTAGTCTACTTGGATGCTCTAATATTGATGATTATGTTTAGTGGGGATGTTTACAAAACAAAGGGGAATTTCGATCTAAAAGTAAGTCTCATGTTTTACAAAGGAACATTAATTAACAAACCATTTTATCAAGTGAAAGCTATTTAAGTGTAGAAACTTTCAAAACAATATGTAAATTATTTCTTTGACCCCCAGTGGAATATCAACTATGTACTCAAAATATCTACACGTGAAAATGGAAAGATACTTCCACACGAAAACTTTTGAGTAGAAAGGAAAGTTTTGACAATAAGATCGTTCATATTTTTGAAAAGCGTCTCAAATAATTTTGAAAGAAGAGAAATTTCGTAAAAGTTCCTTGCCGCGAATGAGTCACTAGGCCTTGAAAATTGTTGGAAACTCGGCTGACTAACTATCCAAGTTTCTGCCTCTAGTTTAAGTTTAAACGAGAATTTATACGTAAATTCAAGAACATGCACCAGTGTCTTAATCATTTAGCGCCGAGCTCAAATTCTCTCCGAGAGTTGTAGAGTCATTTTTATGCACGATGATCGGGAATCGAGATACTATAAAGATCAGTTGGTTTCTAATTTGCATACTCATCGATTATATGTCTAGAGAAAATATTTTTTACAAAAATTGGACTCGTAACATTACATGTTGTTTGGAAAATGTATTGCATATGTTTTAGGGACTAAATTCAGTCACTCTAAACCAATCTAATTTAATTATACCAGACTATTATTTTAAATTTAATTTATATATTTCATTAAATATAATTCTATAAAATATCCCCGAGTGCTGATATAATTACACTTTCGTATAGAGAGTAGTTCAACTCCAGTGCATAATTACACGACATCATCGCACTTCTCGTTCATGATAAAATTATCATCCAAGTGTCACCGATAGTCATATCGAAAGTGTTCCTTTAATGATAGTATCTGGTATCCAGATAAACACAGCGGAAGTTCCACTTTCAACTCAAAGCAAAAACATACATCTACAATTACTTTTTAAAATTTTCTATAATAGACAACTTCACAAAACCTACTTGCAATTAATTTCCTCCTAACGAGAATGTTGAAAATATTTATAACATCTGGTCATGTCAACAGACATGTCATCAACCTTCACAGGAAGAATAAAAATTTTTTACATCAATGTAAGAGATTAAAGCACTTTCTTTAGAGTCTCGACTTGCAAACCTCAGCATTCCAGGAAACTATTAATTCACTGCACTATAAAATGCGAGACATAATTAGCTTGTCGTCTGCAAAAAAGAGATTTGTGTGCAGCTACTTCTCTCAAAACGAATAATTGCAGCGAAATCGTGCAAGATTATTGCGGCCGAAGGTTTAAGTTGGCGGAGGTTCAAGAAGACAAACTTATATTATAAGTCAAGAAATGTAGGAGAGTCTGCATATAGGAAAGTCAGATATGAGAATCAGTTCCAGGAGAAACGTTTCTTACTGCTGTCTGGAGAAAAATTAACAATTGAAATGAAATTCAAATGTGATGTTGAGTATTCACAAACGGATGAGGTTTAACTCAACCCTCTTTCTCAATGTTAAGGGCACACTCAAGGGGAATTCCCGGGACGTATGGCAACGTCCCACCCCTCAACCGCAAATGCCAACCTCCTTATATCCGATGGATTAGGTCCGTGATGGATGTTACTTTTCGTATTTCATTTTAGCTCTCATTCATCAGCTTCACTCGAAAATTACGAATTCCAAGTACGAACATCTCGAGGATAATTGCGCCTTTCTAATTGCTTTCTCGTTATGTATTGCGTTTTTTAACCGAACATCGGTACTTCTGTCTGAAATTGATACATTTTTCATCAATATTTCATCAATATTGGAAATCGCTTACGTTCTCTAAAGTGCTCGATCAAATTCCAATAAATCGTCATATTGTCATTTGTATTCTCCTTTATTTCATTCTGCAATTGGATCAACAAGAACGTGAACAAAACTCGACATTCTTCTTCGTTTGATTCTCGATTTTATTTCTTCTGAAATATGTATATGCTATTCAGTATTCGTCACTCATTATGTTCAATAAACTGAGTAAAGAAATTCCCCTTTTCTTATCTTATCCCTCGAATCTAATTCACCGCAGTTCGTTTCGTACTGCATATCTTTTTTACGCTCGCCCACTTCAAATTGGTCTCATTATCTTCGCAAGTAACGTGAAAAAATAGATGACGAATTGTTGTGCAAAATTTTCTTCAAACGAAAATATACCGGAACGTATTTAAAATTTGTTTATTCAGTTTAAAGTTTCCGTCAATGAATAATTCATTCAACCCTAAAAAAATTGTAAAACAATAGAAGAACTATAGTTGTTATAAAAATGATAATTTGAACTTTAGGGCACACTTTCACGTGACTCTAACGGTATTCAGAACCCACATATTGATAATGTCCGGTCGAATTGCGAATAATCAAGTGAACCGGTCGGGGACAAACCAAATACGAGGACCCGTACTTCCCAGTGTAAACCGTTACGCAGGTGTACATGGTCTTATCTCTATAGATGATGAGTGTAATCGGCGAGTGGAGAAAATAGGCATCCAATATCCACCCACCAACCTCGATTTTGCACTGGACGTGTGGGCGAATGATTCTGCAGCTCCAAAGCAGAGAATGACTTCCGGGCCATCGACGGCTCGTCCAATTTCGAATTAATTGCTATAAACGTCCCTACCTCCTATGGCTAATTGGCACGCTAATTGCTATCGTTGATGCGTGAACGCCCCTAGCACCACGCATTTCAGAAGATTTCCATCAAAAACGTCATCTAGTAATTGAAGTTAGCATAAAAGTTGTACAAACTTCTTTTTCTCCTCTTGTAATATCAGGGCTTATAATTAGAAAGGAGTCGCGAAAGCCTTACATTAGTTGTAGCCAAGATGAATTACACGAGTTGCAAAGATACATTTCCGAGAGCTTAACACCTAACTGTTAGTCAGTAATGAATTATTTCAATATAATAGACTATTATTATTGATATTAAATATTTTCGACTTACATAAATCCACACATCGTTTGTAAAATTCAGTTACATACCTGCAACAAAAAAGAAAGAACGATGAATAAAAGATTGAATGTTATAATAGATTTACAATATAATATGTATGTTTCTTAATTAACAGCTACTTGGCTTTCCATATTGTTGAACTTGAATTGGAGTTCCTAACTTAGTTTAATTCGTACAAATATATTAATTATATAAATATATAATTTCTGACTCCCATAGACGAACTTCCCTTATTTTCCTTCATTTTAGGAATTGCTTGATCATGAATTCTACGTAAGTCTCTGCAATCTTTCGCATTTCCGAGGGGCAACATTTCTTCCAGACTATTTTTGGGAAGACCTCGTTTACGTTAATGGACTAGGAATGCGACATAAGCTGTGCTTGTCGCGATATCTTGGGACATATGAGAGGGCAAAAAGTCACCCAGGGTATCATATCCAATACTGTATACATAATTTGTATTATTACAAATAAATTGCACACAAAATCTAAAATGATGTGGTTTATTTAGTTTAATTAAGCAGGTCCTACTTCCCAACTATGCTTACACCCAATGCAATAATTTTACTTTCATTTTTCTGAACATTTTACAGGAACGAGTTGACTGTAATTCAAAACGAACGTAATCGAGAAGTTCCACTTTGCTGATTTAAAATCTCGTCTGAAAAATGTTATCTCCTATTCCAATGTTCTTTTATTTATTTTAGCCTTTTACTTCAACTAAATCTACTGAATTAAAAGATTACAGATATTAAAAAGCTCTTAAAACACCGTTATGTATTATTTTTATATTTGAAAAGTCAATGCTGCAGTTGAACCTATCGATCATAATTATCATTATACACAGAAAAAACAAGGACTGAAAGTGCTTACAGCTGAAATCAGTTTTTAGGCTGAAGTTTAGACTTAAGTCAGTTTTAAATCTTGTTTTAAAACTAAGAAGTCTTGTTTTTAGATTTCTTAGTCTTAAAACAAGACTAAAAACTGACTTAAGACTGAAATTCAGTCTACAAACTGATTTCAGCTGTAAACACTTTCAGTTCTTGTTTTTTTCTGTGTAATTGATAACAGTAACAATCTAACAAAAAGAGTAAAAAAGCTATTAGAAGAACATGAGAGGCGATTTTTAAAGATTACATTTAGATGTATCAGATAGTAAAAGAATGAATCAAGGAGAAAAATCGGACGAGACGTCAACAAGAGAGAATAAAGAAATAAAGGGCGATGAAAACTATAGTTTGCCAGGCGTATGAGAGTTGATCTTAGGGCGGATTCCCACCACTCAACCGGTCACGAACCAGGGTCGCTAAACACGGTCCGCGACGCTCATGACGATTGGATAATGCTGGTTTCACTATCGTCCTCTCGACATCGCGATCGCCAGAGTCTGAAAAAGACTCCGGAGATCGGGTGGGGACCGATTTACTCTTATAGTCCTTGATGTTCTATAATTCTCAGTATGTGGTCAAACAGACCCATAAACCGGATTTAAATCTTTCCCTGAACATTGAGACATCCAAACTACTCAAATATCGAACAAGATCATGTCTCCTACGATCAAAGTATCACTAGTAAAAGAATAAAACACTAATTTTTTAAATGTGAATAAAGTTTCGAACATTCAAATGAATTAAATATTTTTTTTTTAAATTATATGTTATCCAGAAATATTGTACCAACTAAAAATAACAATTAGGATTACAAGTTTATTTAATTCTTTATTATTTTCAATGTAAATGAATCAATATTTAAAAACTTTTTATAGTTACAAATACAATCATTTCATGATTGAAAAGTTCTGAACGTTCAAATGAACGAATTTTTGTATTGATTGTATTTGTAACTATAAAAAGTTTTTAAATATTGATTTATTTACATTAAAAATAATAAAGAATTAAATAAACTTGTAATCCTGATTGTTATTTTTAGTTGGTACAATATTTCTGGATAAAATATAATTAAGAAAAAAATATTTCGTTCATTTGAACGTTCGAAACTTTATTCACATATTATTTCAAAAATTCGTTCATTTGAACATTCAGAACTTTTCAATCATTTTTTTAAAAGTAAAAAAAAACAACTAAACAAGAAACTGTACCAATTTTATAAGTCACTGATGAAGAATCATTAATTATTACCGAATGAAAAGAAGATAAAGAGCAGTAGTAAATGAACTTCAGTTTGATATTTATGTGTTTACTAAATTCACTTATCATCAGTTATACTACAAAAATGACTCTTGCTTAACTAATTATCTTTCACAGGAAGAAATTTATCTGTCTAATCTTTTATCTTTATAAAGATATTAAATACGAAAATTTAAACCGAAAACTTGATAATCAACATATTAAAACAGCGGGTGTCGCGTTTTTGCCCTGGGTTTTGCCATTCATCTTGCTTTAGTGCTTAAGCTGCTGATCATAAATCAAACATCTTCCAAAACCGAAACTATCATTTTAAAATTCTTGAATCTCGTCTTCAACTCAATTTAATCATCATCAAATCCATTCATCTTGAAAATTTCGCAACTGCACTTTCTAAACATGAATATAATAAAGTCTTGGTTCCGTCTAGCCATCTTAGTCGTTCAATATTCTGATATGAGTCATCCTGACAATGAAGTGCATAAGGTATGATATTCAGGCACCGATGAACCCATAAGAAGACCGAAATTTATAGTAGGAGTGAATTTTTATTATAAATAACTATATATTCATACAAATAGGAAACTACAGTATGAGGTGTCTCATGATTTTAGAGAAAAGCCGGGTTTACATTATATATGCAGGCAGGATCACAGAAGCACGTGCTGTTTCTTTACTACTGCACATCCTAAGTGCAGAATAAGTTGAAACGTGGTAATGTGGAAACACTATCGCCCAAGGATCTCGTCTCCTTGAAGCTTGCCAGTAATGTGGTCTGAATACTTCATAAGGAAGACACACCCGACATTTGCGAGCATGCTTATCTCGTCGATATTTAACGAGGACGCGTGGCTTCGAAACTGGCACCTGATGCCATTCGAGAAGCAGGTGCAAATGTTATACGCAAAATGTAAATGACGTAAATGCTACGTAACTAAATAAATGTTCAGAAAAAAGTTTTTGCAAATAAAATTCTAGCATTTTAATTCCAGTTATGCAAAGAGAGAGAAAGCAAATTTCAAATTTGTAATTTAGTATTGATTTCACGCATTAAGCTCCTGAGGATCCGGAATTAAATTTGTGAACGTGAGATGAAAGTGGAAAGGCTTTGAACTGAACCCCATGCTACATACTACGTGAGTTACAACACAGATGGAGAGTGCAAGACACTGAGCAATTTCTGTCACATGAGAGAGTGCATTTAAAATCGTAATAGAGAGGTCAGTGAACAATGAAAATATAGTTTATACCTCGGAGGTAGGCGGAATATATACTGTTATCGATCGTTCGTGAACCAAAGGCCTACAGTTTTGAGGTCGTCGTACTGACTGAGCTGAGTTAGATAGACCAATGTAAGGTTCCACTTATGTCACTTTATGTGTATTTGTACAATGTACAGTGTATACTCTAGACACAGCTAGTTCGACAAGGCGAAAGACCTTCGTTTCATGATTCGACACGCTCGATATCTTGGATATTTGAACCCGCGTGATGTACTTAGCACGTACGAGAATTGTAACAATGTGGGTCATTTGCTAAATCAATTAGCTTTACGAAACATTGTTGAACTCCTTTATCTGAAGTTTATGACCTCCATCTTTTGAAGAGTGAAATTTGCCACTTAATTTTAATATCTAAGCCATAAGTACATCCAATAATAGATATTTGACAGTTTCTTTTCCAAACATGAATACTTCCTAGCAATTCGAAGCTTCAAGTTGAAACCTAAATCATTTGATAACCTGAATCATCTGAGGCATGTACAAATCAAACATTAGCCTATGTGCATTATGTCAAAGGGTATAAGGTTGATGTAGTTGGTAAGTGATACTCTGAACACACACAACACAAGAGAAGGCACGCGAACGTGATAAACAAGAACGCGTGTAGAGTGTGGAAGAGAATTGTAGACGAAGAGAGGAAACTGTTGGAAGGGGGAAGGAAAAGAGAAAAACAGATTCACAGACAGGATGGAATGTGGGCAATGTCAGAAGCGATGCAGGGGAAACAAACTGCGATGTCCGGGAAGTTGCCCAGCCAACCGATATGCCATCAGCCTCTTCCACTTCATAGTGCTAACACAAATAATTCCCGGATCAATTCACTAACCACTCCTTTCGAAAACCTTCTCTGTTTTTTTCTTTATCCTTTGATTCAAATAATTTCTCTACTCTGTAGATGAACTGCATATACTTCCATTACAGGATTAGAAGTTTACAAAAGATATCTTGCACAACAAATCGTAAATCTAATGTTTCTCATTTTCACTTGTGGAATCAACTGATCCCAATTCAGGAAATGAACGGCTCGGTATGTAGGACACAAGTTTCAATGAATCTAGGTTTCAGAAGATAGCTTCATTCGATTAATCTCAACTGCTCGTATTGAAAGCTTATGAACTTTCAGTAATTTAGAATCTCAAAAACGATGAATAGATCGACTTATCCTCGTATTGATTCCTATTTCCTGCTTTTTTTAGATTCTGACATTCAATATTTACTAACAAGACTCAAAATATATTGCAGGGAAACACCAGTGACCTATATATTGAGAGACCATTAATTTTGTATTATCTAGATTAGGTGTTTTGAAACACCTGGTATATCTGGGTTCAGCCTGGGGATTCGGACCGGACCAGGTCGAGTTCGACGGACCAGCTATTACGTAACAGGCTCGTAGTCTTACAACGGTAATGGAAGCCTCGACTTGGCTTCCTTCTATGGGACTGGTAAACCTGTTTCTTGCTTCTTAACGATCCAACATGAACGCTTCTCAATTCAAGAGAATTTTTTTATTGAAAAAGACAAGTGCGTTGTGTCGTAGGGTAGGTTCGGTTGTCCCAAATTTAATGCTTATGTGTTCACTCACTTTACTAAGTCTCAGATAAGGAAGCAACATGACCAGTCAATAAGAGCCTTAATTGTAATTTAGACTTAATTAGCTGTAATTAAGGAGGTTTATTACCGGGAAAGAGTCACTGGAAATCATGCGTAAATAAATTCCCAACTAATTGTAAGTGGAAATGCAAACTGCTGATGAACTCTAAGTTGAGTTTCAGTTTTAGATATTTCGTAAATAGTTTCAAGTAATTTTGCTAATTAGGACTATTAAGTAACTCATTTTTATTTCCACATTTCTCATAACTAATTTTCTTTTATAAGCCGAATAAAACGTGAAAATATTTTTGAAATATTTAACCTTAACGTATGGCCTTTCTGTACCGAACCAATTAAGAGTTTCACCGCGGTAAATAATTTTGCTCTGGGTAAAGTATCTTCGTATTTCTTTGTTCGCGACGCAATTAAGATTCCTAACATAAATCGTGTTTTTAATATAAAATGCCTTTGTCTACAGTTCCGCTGCTGCTATACTTCAATGAGAATTATCTCCCCCTCCTTGGAATGTTGTTTAGCATCGAATTAGTATAATGAAACCGTTTAAGAAGATTTAAATTTTCTTTTTTCGGTTTCCTATGAGACCTTGTGGACATCGATAAACTGCTGCAGTTATCTCTTTATTTATAACGTTCCTAGAACGGTTGCATGACGAAAGAAACAAAGCACGAAGAATCAGTTGATCTCTCCTGGGAAATCCGGAGATGGATGTTCATTTTTAACGACTATATGTTACTTTTATCACGTTAACTGAGAGTGACTTAAATTTTCCGGCGATTAGGGCTCATCACGCAACAGAATCAAATTCTGTGGAATAAACGTGAAATTCGATAACGAGGCGAATCATGCCACACTTCATTAAGACAGTCTCTCCTAAATCAATCGCTTGACTTACGAAACTTTGTTTTGATTGAGTAACTTTCGGGCGCAAAAGCCATACATATAGAACTGCACAGTTGCACACGATTTGAAACATCCATTCGTTGATTGGATTCGCGGTTTACCGCGAAACCACAGAGTCGTATGTGACGTCAGCTGCATTGGATTTCGCCTGGTGGGTCATGTAAGATTTAGCAAGTAACACGGAGAGTCGAACGATTAGAGCGAATCGAAGTTGCTCTTACCATGCAGACGAGAAAGGCTCTTGACACGAAAGAAAAGAAGAGCCAAACTCTCGCTCTTTCGAATTATAACGTTATTTAAGCTTCATTATAGCCGCTAACGGTCTATTTATCACAAAAGCGTGCAACTTTTTATGATGGAAAAGAGATGTGTTTAAATGCGAGTTTTATCGACTAATATGAATTAACCATAAATCACAGCTGTTAGCAAGTACAATTTACCTTACTTTACAGATAAAGAGGAAAGATTTGTGGCTTATTTGGAGATTTGACATGTGACAACATTTAGACACGAGGATGGTCTAGTATATATGTGACCTTAAATTGTTTTAATTTTCATAAACTGACAGTCGTATAGGGTCTTTGGAGGATCTGTTCAGTTTGCTCCGAAATCTTTTCTGCGGATCCGCATCAGAGCTCCCTGGAATTTCAGCCGCAGGAAAGACAAAGTGTGATGCGCATAAAGAAGAGCGAGACGAAGAAGGCAGTGGTGGTAAGAATTCCCTTAAGTAGTTTTCTCACAGATCACGTGAGAACCGGAGGAAACCTCACTGACGGGACGAAGGATGTGGGTGGTGTCGGATTGCCAGCTTCTCCAAGCGTTTTACGAGGAATCATTCTCTCATTTTTGCCGAGAGACGATCGATCCTTTGTAAAAGTTCTATGCCCTTTAATCGCGGATTAAAGTCCCTTGACCACACCGAGTCTTTTCCCAAAGCAGAAAAGGAAATATTATTCTATCCTCTATAAACAACAAGCGACCCACATAGGGAAATCACTAAATCTGAAGTTCCTGAAGGAAGAGGATTTAACAAAATTTGGAAGATTGTCTATTCCAAAATCAACAAAAGGATCAATTGAAGTCTATGAATATAAAATGGCATGAAATTATAAATTAATGATGTATATATCAAGCACATATCCACGATTCATATGCGACCTAGATGTTTAGTCATCCGACAGAGAATGTGATCATAAGCACAACCGACATTAGGAACAAATTCTGTACATGTGTCAGCATCATTCTTGTCATCCAAGTTGAACTATAACAAAAGAAGGTGTATTTCGCCAGAAGTAGACTGCAATTAAGTATTCATGGTACTCTACATTCTTTATAGATGCAGGTATCAACAATTAGTGCTTAACTACATTTTTCATTAGTCTAATAGTTGATAGACATCAACAAAAGACTAGGTCTCATCTTTCAACTGGGTGAGATGTATATGAAGTTCTGAACATCTCGCAGAGAATTTACAAATTGTTCATCTGCTACCAAAACATTTGCACCAAACAAAGTACCTTCTCAGAGGCGGCGGAAGGCGGCAAAGACAAGAAAAAGTTGAAAAAGATGGAGCGATTGGTTCGAGGGAAAAGAGGATAGACAGTAATGAGTCGTAGCAAGCAGAGCGTAGCTGCGCGGGCCAGTGCGCATCGCATTGCATCGCATTGCATCGCATTTGTGCCGAGCTCTCATATCTGAACAACTAGCCCGCAAATTACAACGTACAAATGGGCTGATTGGAAATTCCAAGAGGAAAAGGGCAGATTTCAGAGGAAATGATGTGCTTATCAGAGAGTTGGTGTTGCAACTTGCAGAGTAGAGTCTTCAATACAATGTAAATACTGTTTTGAATGATCCCATTCAATTTCACGAAAGCAGTATGCAAACAGGCAGCAATCTGGCAAATACTTCAGAAATTCCTTTGCCATCTCATCCAACATTTTATACGTGATGAATAAAGCAATTCTAGTCTCCGATTCCCACATAAACTTACCCAATGAATTCCATCAAGTCTTTTATTCATGATCTATGATTTATTATATAGGTAGTTCATCTCTGTCATTGCAATTGTTTATGTGAAAAGCATTCTAATTATTGAGTAGCTGCTCTAAACTCGAGAACCGTTTTACCGAGACCTTATACCATTAAAATACATTTACAAAAACATTAATGCTGTCTGTATGTCTTTATGACCATTAAAGGATCATAAAACCATCAATTACAATCTCAGTACCATTAACGACATTTCTCACGTCCATTAAATACTTCAAAAATAGAAAATTAATGCAAGATCATTAACGTAATCTTGTACCTCATTTGGAATATGATGAACATAATCATTTCAACAATAATAAGCTATACCAAGAACTCCAATACATGAAGAGAAAAAAGACTGTAAAGAGCCTATTGTATGGGACTATTCACACGTCGAGTGTTTAAAGTGACGGAAGTATTCTTTCATTCATCATCAAGGTGAGATCGTCTGCATCAGTCTGCATATCCATATCCATACGAACAAGAATGTGCAACATATACACAGGATATTATAACGTTCATACACACGTCATTCACATCCTGATTAATGTAGAATACATTTCTGAGACTATGTTACATATATGCACTGAATGGGAAATTAGAGGCAGCTATCATATTAAGGATGTTACATCAGTGATTATAAACTGCATCTTATACATCATTGAGAGTAACTGAAGATCACATCTTTGATAAAGACGTTATTAAATTATTTTATCAAATTCAGCCCTTATTAGTGCCTATATTACGATTCTCAGTAAATTACATTATAAAACAGTCAATTTCAACGTTGCCAGCAGGAGAAGAAATGTTTTGTAATCACTATAAATATGGAAATGGTCAAAGTTTCACTACAGAAGGATCACACGTATAAGAACGATTGGATGAATATAATCTGTCGAAATGCAGATGTCCGTGACTTCACGGAGCGAAACGAACCAAGGAGAATCATGAATACAATCAAGAGTAATATGAAGTTATACTATGTATTTCCCAAGACAATGATATCGAAAATTAATGCATTCAGACTTTCACTTTTCTCGCCAAATTGACCATTCTGGCCTCATGTGGGTGTCTGACGTCCATGTCCATTTTAACACTGATCCAGCTGACGTAACTTGACTTTTAACGTTAAATCCCTGGAATCGTGATTCTAATCTCGACTTTCTAAGAGGACCTCGTGAAAATTACTCATCTTTAATGAAACTACACGTCTTTGCTAAAAACCCATCATTACCAGAGTCTAAATCACGACTCAAGACAGCTGATTGGATGTCTATAAACTTATTTTGTAAGAAGAGTCTAAAAAGTCTTAAAGAATGGAAGTTGCATTGCTCAATCTTGGGACATAAAAGGAAGTCTAAGGTTATTTCGCCTTTATGGATTCAAGGAGCTTATTTCGAAGATTGTTTACCAATATTTGCCTGATTTTATGTGAATTTAAGAGGCTATTACTTAAATCTTAATTTATAATAACGAGAAATATACCGAATCACAGATCTAAGAAAAGTAAAGATTAAAGAGTAAAGCATAATATAACCTTGGCCCATGTTTATCGCAACTAAGAAGAAGAAATACAAGCCACGAGTCTGAAGAATCTAGCAAAGGTTAGGTCAGGATAGCGGGACTTTATCCACGGAAGTTCGCCTCGCCTCTTCACCTATAAAGGGATTTAACGCTGTGCCAGTTTCAAAATATAATCATGACGCTCCCACCAATTTCATGGTCTCTTCAACAGGACGAATCCTGTTGGACAGGCCCTGACAACTGGGTTAGAAGAGGCTAAAATGAATCAAGAGTTCCAACTTTCATATCGGAATATCAGCTGAGGAAAACAAATTTAAACTATTTATACATATACTAATATATATTCGAATAGGATAATGACGAACCAGTAGAATGAAAACTGCACGATGATTTGATATGGTTAACACATCAAACATCTGTATGGATTCACGATTTGACACATGACACCTATCTCGATTTCTAATGCAAAATGTAAATGAGTTTGCTAACAGGCATATTGCATTATAAGCTGTCACTTTATATCATTACGAGTTTGCACAGATTCATGTAGATACAAAGAGAGAAATATACGCACAAGGAAATTAAATGTCATTTATAAATTTCGATCTTCATAATCTCCAATTAAAACTATAGCTCTTTAATAAAAACACCTTATCAGTTTCCGAGAATAAATCCCGTTTAGATTTTACATCGATTAAAATCCTGACTTTCCGGAATTTGAAAGAACACGATAAATCTGCTGATTATGATTGAAAATCGTGGCGTAATTAAATGCAGAATAAAATCCTGAAATTCTAATACAACGACAATAACTTACAAACGAGTAAAATATATATTGTAAATAATTACGAATCTCTAAACACTATTTTATCGAATCCAATCACTAACTCTCTCTCATATATTCTGCAAGTGATAGTTATTAGTGCCAATAACAATTAATAGAGAGCGCGAGCAGCTGTTGAGCGACATGTATACCTAATGTTTACTGCTTGCTAAAGACATGTCAAATAAACAATTTCAATGGCGGAAGAGTGTGCAAATTCAATTGAGAAAGTAGAAAACGATAGATGCAAAATAACCCGATTGAGTCAAGAGAGTACAAACGGATTCATAACTTTTGAGTTAAAGTTATAATTCATATATATATATATATATATATATATATATCAAGACTGCCAGAACCAGATTTTCAAAAATAGTCATTTCTAAATAAGATTTCTAAACAATAAATTTCAGAAACCGGTTTAACGCTACTTGTGTCAATCGTTAGTGTGACGCCACCTCGATTTCACCACGTGGCCAAGATCATAAAACCGTAGCATAAGTATCTTTCTCTCTAGAGAGAATCTTGCAATGGAATCTCGTGAATTACGACAAAGGACACGAGTTGCCTTTGACTTTTGTTTCCGGCTCTGGCATTGTCCGGAACATTATGATACTTTCTCTGATCGCCTGCTGAATTCACATGAACTTGGCAACCCACGACATTTTGCTTCAAGTCACGAGATCACGACAATGCCTCAAGATACCCTGCAGTGCATTAAAATGTTAGCCATAAATTCTCCGACACTTATTTGTTCAATATTACTTTCACTTAAGACAATCTCACTTTATAAACCTTGCTTTTAATGTCGTCTTTGTCTTGTCGCTTAACAACCAAAATTAGCAGCATTAAGTGTGTTGTTAATAACAAAGAAACTGTAACTAAAAAGTTCTGAACTTTCAAGTGAACGATTTTTTGTATTGATCGTATTTTAAATAAAGTTTTCTTGTTATGCATCTGTTCTAATTAAATTTGCAACTTTTGTCTGTTTTATTTGACGAGATCCCTATATTTTCATACGAAAGATTCAGTTGTATGATAGAGCAGAAGAACAACGTTTGATCACTATCAGGGTACTCGAGATAAGACAGGCGAGGATGTAGTCTCGAGCGAATGAAAATTTACGCGAGCAAAATGTGCAACACGGGAATTGCAAGGATTCGAGCAAAGTAAATCAGGGTCCTAGCAAAAGGATATATCGGTGTATTCTTACTGTGTAAATTACTTTACGAGGAGAGAGGCTCATAGTGTGATAAAAGCTGCACAACGACCAAGTATGCACGACGTGCATTCGTAAAACCCTCATGCTTCCTCCCCCATCTCTTAGTGATACGATAGAATCAGCTATCCTCGTTCGTCGAGCCCAGGGATAAGGTTAAAGACCTTATCCAGTTCGATCAGAGAAAACCGCGCCTACGTATGTGCAACAAGAGGCTACATATCAATAGCGAGAAAATAAGAGATTACATCCAATGTCACCATCTTTTACTTCTTGATAGTAACATTTTAAAAACAGATCATTCTGTTCCAAAGGAGCAAACGAAACCATAATTATAAGAATACTATATAGATACTTATAGATTTCTTCATAACATGATACCTACAACAAGGAAATAATCAAGTTTTAGTTCTAATGTACATGTATAGAACTTTCCGAAGGAGGTTTGCTCAACTAATTTTTTAACGATTAGTCTACAGTAGCAAAATAATAAGTTACATAACCATCCCTGATTGTATAACTATTAAGCACACGCTTTGAAGAGATTGATTATGTATCAAATAAAAGGAGTGCTGATAAACTATAAACATTTAACAGTGAGCCATTTATATCACTCTTAACGACATAATCCTTCCTATCATTTGTGGATCAAAGTTGTATAGTTATTTTATCTTGATATATCATCGGCGTTACAAAATAAAATATACTGTTCAGAAGCAGGCGAGTGTGATAACATAATTTTACAATATCTTTATCGCTTTACTATGAAAATTTGAATCTGGAAGCTTAGAATTTAAGTTTTGATTGTTTTAAATTCAAAAGACAGAAAAATTCATCAAGAGGAATTAAGAGAGATTATTGAAGAACATGTGGTGATATGAATTGGAATTATACTAATATAGTGCAGGTTGATAGTAAAATATCGCGACCAGGCCATGACATTTCGAGGTGGCAATTTTATTATGGCGCCTGCAGGGCGCACCTAAACCAGGTCGCACGATCCCTCTCCTTGTTTCCTGATGGCGAAGTAATACGTAATATTGGATTGAGGCACGCCTGCCATAAAAAAGTTACGTAGTGGCAGAGATTACGCAATTCATTGTACCTACTATTCGCGAGGAGCATCGCCGCGGGGTACATCCGGGCAATGTTTAGTAGACACCTCTCAAGGTTTCCAAATCACTTTTCGTAACTCTGCAATTCTTATTTTCCATAAATTTTACACCTAACTAGAACAAATGTTACCCACCTCGAAATTTTAATAAAAAATTAATGCTATAACAAAGCTAAAACATCCTAATTAAAACCACGATAAAACAAACGATCAGGAAGCCAAACGAAACTCAAAATTAATTTTCCTTGCGTATATAACCAGTTTTATTTAATTAAATACTTAGAAAATGAAGAAAAGGGGAAAATACTGCAAATACTAAAGAGGAGTTACCTTAGGTTACAAAAAAAAACCAGTAAAAAAGTAAGTCAGTTCGAAGCCTATTTCAAGAAATGAGAAATTAATTATAAAAAAAAACTGAAACTAAGATGTCCCAGAGAATTGCTGAACAAATACAACAATCTATCATTAATTAAAATCGCATTAGATTGTAAGAGAAAGTACCACTTTTTTGAATAAAAAAAATGTAATAATAAAGGATTAACTCTCGGATTTACTTGAATGAAAGTACCTTTAAGAAGCTATAAAACCAGCTCCTTTAAAGAGCTATAGTCCGGAGTCTGATGAAGATAGTGGGGATAAGGTCTGAGAGTTGTGAAACCTTTGTTTACGAAGCACGTAGTAAAAACAGAAGGCCGTGAAAAAAGGGAATGTAAGGGCAAGAGGGTGGTTTAACTTTATCTTAAATGTTTTAAATCATCGAACGAGAGTACAGATTCAATCGAAAACGATCATAAATCTTTACTCGCATTACTGAGGAAATCAACAAAGAAACTCACTGAATAGTGCTATACTTTGGGTCGAGATCACATTCCGCTGGACCAGCCAACTTCAAGGCCATGGCGCAAGGCTCACTATAAGCCACATTTGAAATAATTCGCTCACGAGATTTCTGTAACCGCATTCGATATTTCTTTTTGTATATCTTCAAACTCCACAAATTCTATCTGTACCTGTATTAAAAATAAAAAATTTAATTAATTTAGTGAACTTTTAAACTTTTTACAAGAAAAAAGAGTAGATTAGAAGAAAATAAAAAAGTCGAATTAAAATTCCTAATAAAGAGTCGATACCCAAGCAATTATCGTACAGGAAGCTTAAACTAAAGAACAACTACGTATTAAAAAGGGAAAAATCAAACAAAAGTCAAATTAGAAAGTGTACAACCTTGAAAGTTGAAATAAGAAGATACATAATCTTAATTATTTCTACCTTGAGACAAAAAACATCAATAAACGGTTAAACGGAATTCAATTGAAGTCGAAACATCATAATTGCAAAAATTGTTCAAACCTATTTATATTGTGAAATAAAACTGTCTTTAAAAGATATAATTAGTAAAAAAAAACATTGTCAGACTTGCTGAGAATTATACCATGACTTTCCTGACCAATGTAGAAATTAAATTTAGCGTTAAGAAATTTTTTTTCTTAAACCTGAACATTAATAGAGTAATTGTAAGTTCTCTTATAGGAAGAGCTCAAAGTATCGAAGCAGAGAGATTTGATATTATACTTTTTGCATACTCTAAATTGAAAAATTAAAAAGGAATGCCACAACTCTCGTTAAAACGAGGTGAGAAACGAGACGTTAAACGATGTATTTTCGCAGTGTATGTATCTTGAATGCATACATCCTCGAATTCCATTCCTTAGAGCTTTGAGGGTGAAAGGAAACGAGGAATGCAGCACAGATAAGGACATGCATATGTATATAACCATCTTCTGAACTGGTCAGGACTGTTTGATGGTCCTTAAAATACTTTATAAGAGTGAGCGAAACTTTAATGAATGTATTATCTGTTACTAAACTAATCCCAGTATTCATTCAACAAAGAAAATTATATTCGTTTTTAAATTTTAAATTTCGACTTATTTTTTAAGATTCAAATTCTTCAATTAAAAATTGAAGGGACAAAAACGAAAATTAGTTTATTTAATTTCGACAATGATTTTCTTTGTCGAATTTCAGTCGAGGGTAGCCCTTATTGTATAGCTAACTAGAATGGGAAAATTGACTCTTTAACTCTTTTATGTAATAAGAATATGAGTACTTAAAAAAAAAGAAAAACAAAAGCTTGCGTTATTACATCTTCAATTTTCATTACAGGGAATACAAAAGAAACTAAGTTTGGAGCAATACAGTTTTAACCGAGTCACAAAATACAAAAGAATAATTTAATTACTGCTAACTTTATGAAAATAATGAAAATGACAGCTGATAGAATCAAACATTTTTTTTTTGCAACACGCGAAAAAGCAGATGTGGGTACTCCAAAATATTTGGGGTTATATTTTTCTGTCAAACAAAAAAGATTACAGATGCACAAAAAGAATTGCGACATTTAGGTCACTAAAACCGAATAACAGTATTATTTCCTATCAAACTATTTATTAGTTTTTTTAATCATAATCACATCCGGCTTTTTAATATAAAAATGTTTAATACTTGAGTCATATTTTCATGCAACCAACAGGTGGCTGCTCCGACATGCACTCCGAATAAAGTCGATAAGCAAGATAAGAGTAACGTAACGGTAACAAGTAAACTTAACACTATCAATAAATCTAATTATCAGTAATTTTAGAAGAAAAACTCACCTTGAAGCTAGATGTTTTGCTTGAAGTGGAACGATTCCGCAAAGTGCGTCAGCAAACAAAACCACGACGACAAACAGTTTGACACGATCTAGCTCACCGAAGAATAAATCTTTCACAATTTCGATTATCCACCTTCTTTTTCTTCAACACCACTTGAAAGCACTGGAAATCCTTCACAATATTTGATAACTTGAGAACAACATTATGTTTAAAGAGACAACTTGAAAACAACATGCAAGCTGTTGAAAAAGTATATCGAAAACAAGCAACACCAAACAAACACAACACGCGCTCGAGCCTCGACCGACTGTTGGCGATGGTTGGCGAGCAAATGCGATCTACAGCAGGGACTCAGTGTTGCGAACTCCCGGAAGCTCCGTACTGTACTGCGCATGCGTCACGCTCAGTATCTTATTGGTTGCTATTTGCGGGAAATTTAAAATTATATAATATTTTAAATTGCGCGCGAAAAGCTACCAATCAGGTGCAGAGTAAGACGCATGCGCATTTCTTAGAACTCACAAAGCAGCTCTGTCGGTAAAACAGATTTAGGCATTTCAGGAATTCATATGCAATTCAAATTCAAATTAAACATGTGTTTAAACGATTCAAACTAAGAGGTAATGCATTTTTAATTTATACGAAGTAAGGCGAATTAAAATGAAAACTTCAATTTCAAATTAAAAGGGAATATAAAAAATAATTGGAAATATATAAAACAATTTTTATAAATCTTCATTATTAATAAATTATGTAAACGTTCTTGAAAACCACGAGAGCTCTCATTTAAATTTAAAATCTCGATAGAATTTTGTTCCAAAAAGTCGTAAAATAATAATAAATCTTCACTTAGCATAAGTTATGCAAACAGAATTCTTTCAAGGACACGTTAAACAATGAATGTTGTTTATCAAGACATTTAGTAGTAAGTAAATAACGAGAAATAACGCATAGATTCGCAAAGAACTACTTCCGGATTGATTTGGTCAATGTTTTATTTATTTATTCAATTTACTTTAAACAATATGTTCATTTGGAGGACAGTCATTCCTCATAAAATGAATACGATGTAGTAAATACGATCCTTTTTACAATTTATACCATATACACAATAATATAATAATTAGGATAATGACAATGCCAGCCTAAGGCGCGAAACGTAAAAAAAAAGAAAATTGAGTACAGGTCGATAAAGTATCGAACCGCCCCGTCGACCAACGGCATTCTAAACTATATATGCTCAGTTACAGATTGCTTTTTTTATGTATGTATTTCTTTCTCTCCGCTTCTCTGAATAAAGCCTCTCAGTGAGATTACTATAAAATAGGTAAAAAAGCCCTGTTCACAAAATAGTTCGCAAATGTATATGTATACATATTGTCACTGTGCTTTCTCTTGCTCCTCGTATTCTTCACTTGTTATGTGATGTTCGTGAGTGATGATTCACTTCGATATAGTACAATTTTCAAAAAAACGCATACGTTTTCTAAGCGAAGCTTCCTTGTGAAATTCAATCTTACTTCTCATGGAGAGGTGGGGATATCTAACAAATAATTTTGCTTTTGATCGTGAAATACGATTTCGTGTGACAAAAACAGCATAGCCAATCGACTCGCTCTTGAAATAACTGTCTCTTCAGTAAACAAAGAAAAATTTACAGTCAGTTTAAAGGAAAAGATATTACAATACTCGCAAAAGAAAACTAGCGACAATCTAAGATTCTCGTATATTAGACGAGATAATCACGCAGTCGATCGGGATAATCATGACACTCGAAGCAATTTTCGTTGGGACAATATTCTTTGTTTATTAAATTATTTATTCGGATTTTTCAACTGAAACAATATTAGTTAAGTAACAATAAGATTAGTTTCAACAATTTAATTTATCAGAGGGGTGGCTCGGCCGCTTTAGCAGCGCCTCCACGCCAATAAATATAATAATAATAATAATAATAATAATAATAATAATAATTAATAATAATAATTATTTAATCGTATAATAATAAAAGTCAAATAAATAAAAAGCGAGTAGTTAATATATCTCAATAAGCGAGTTTGGTCTCTCCTTGGTGCGGTTGCCTTTTACATATCTCTTTCACTCTATTTCTCTCGTTGCAATGCGCACACTCACATCTTATATCTGCAGCTTCTTTCTGCGTAATTTCTACGTACATTGTCTCTGTGAGTGTGTCACCTGGTCTAAAATAGGGATCCAAGATTGAAAAAGACAAACCGAATCATTCCATTGAATTTTAAATACTTGATGAGAAAGAAAAAAGTCAATGAAATAATTACTGTTAAATAATCGTGGCTTTCAAAATAGCATCGAGTGAAAATAGTTCCGAGATTTAAAACATTTTCCAATGAGAATCTGTATTTCCACAATTCAATGATTTTTAACAACTTGGATTCCCATATTATAATGCGAGTAGGACTTGGACTTAGTGATATGAACCGAAGATGAATGATTTCTCAAAAAAAAAAAATGTATTATGGTATAAAACAAAAAAAAACACCCCAAAATTCCAAATTGGGTGTAGAATCGACTCTTAAGGCTATTAGTTGTATTTTTCTTTAGTAAAAATTCAAATGCGACTGATCACAAGGACACTCTTCGCGGTTCTAAGCCAAGTCCTTTCTATCGTTGCAAAGTACGCGTTCAATGAAAGGCCTTAGTCGTTATTTCATCGTGGAATCTTCGAACTCTGCCCATCTAAACTCGTTGTTCACTCCCCTCTCTCTTTCTCTTCCTCCCTCGCTCTCTTTACAATGAAACTATTTTATAAAAAAAATTTTGAAGAGGCCAACTTTGAAGAAGAAAGAGAGTGAGAACGGAGTAGGGATCGTTTGCGTATTGAAGAGTATAGTAAAATAATTACAATGTAATAGTATAATCTTATTAACGTAATTATGCATTAATAATATTTTCATATGCATACATACACATATGTATGTACATATATGTATATATAAATATAATACAAGTAGCGTAGTATAATGGATCAAGAAGGCTGGATAAAACATAATTACAGTAACGCTATTTCTTACGGAGCCACACCTTTCAGACTCAACACCTTTTTTTTTCTCAATACTTATTTCTTTCCTGCCGTCCTCATACCAAAAACTTTTAAACGTCTCACATTTCTGCTATAAAGGTGCGAAAGTCGAAAAACAACTTATTTTTCATTCATCATTCAAGAAAAACGAAGGATTATTATATTCTGCTCTTTTTTGATATATGTATATTACATTAAAGACTTACTTTACCCTCAGTGAACAGTCAATCTACAAAAATCTTTACTGCAATAAATACAAAATGCTTAGAATTACGTTGGTTGTTTCCCATGCTCATAATTGGTGATTAGTTTGATTAAAGCACTATAAAAATCACATCCTGTTAAAAGTTTCTACAAAATTTAAATACATTTATCAAATCCTACATAAGGTTTGCGTTATTCGAAAAAAAATCAGATGAAAAATAAGTCGACTTTCGGCTAATGACAATAAATATGAAAGAAACTCGAACCGATTTCAATAATCTACATTTGCAAAGGCGGTTTCGTGATTGAAGCGAAGTTGGAAGCGGATGGCTTCTTAGGAGCTTACATTTTAAGTAAAAGGGGTGCGATCAACCCTCAAAAAATTGATATGCATAAACGAAAGGAACACTGGACCGAATGCCGGTGCAAGTTGTTTTTTGGCGTTAATATAAATCGCTCTCTGACGTAACGAGAAAAGCATCAAAAGCGCGAATCACAAAAGTCAGCCGCGGAAAAATTAAGCTGGTGGGTTCGGGCCTGATATAAATATTATCTTATAGTAATACATGTCACGAAAATATCGAAAGTTTTGCTAGTCTCTTTTTTTATAACTTTACAAGCGTCCTTGGTCGTAGAATTGCTCGATATAAAATTGTATCCCGTAAACCATTGGACCGCATTGAGTTTCTAAACTACAGCCCGCCAGCTTTTGATTCGCTTTTAACACTTTTCTCAGTCATTTTCTCGATAGTTTTTTTCGCAAGTACAATCTTATCTCTTCATTCTCTCCGTTGATCGATTCATTCATGTAAAGTATAAAATGAAAAAACAACATTTTCTACTGTGCAGAGATTCAAAAATTCTTTATCCTTTTTACTAATTTATTGAGTTTCGACGAATTCAATTTTTGTCATGACTCCACCGTAATCAAGAAAATAACTTGCAAGCATCGCAGCATAAAAAATTAAAATCTCTTCGGAGTTTCTCTAGGCTCGTGACAGATTGCACATTTTGTACACTTTGTAAATTACTGTTCAAAAAGCTAATTCGCATAAGGATTGAGTTGTGATAAATTTAAGAACAGTGGAATATACCTTATTGAAAATTCCCTTCTGCTCCTGAATTTATTACTACTAGCAGAAAATGAAAATCGTCGAGAATTTCTCGGTGATAGATTCAAACCAGAGATATTCCGGTTAAATATTCTCGTAAGACGTAGCAAAAATTTGGGCGGGCTAGCCTACCAACCCGACGGAAAAGTGGTAGACTACCCTCAAGGCGACACACACAATATTTATTTACAAAAATATACACATGAGCAACTTACTTGTAGTATGTATATATGTATATGCGCTCGCTTCTTCACTCTTTCACAATCTATTATGTAGTGTTCGTATATGCACGTACTTGCTTAAAATCTTTCCTATAACCACTACTTTCCCCGTTACATTCTACGTAATGTAAATAATATGTAATATATTTGCTGCATCTGTGTCGATTGTTGCGTACTCGATCTAGTTTACTAATCTCGCTTATCTACACATTGCATGAGTAGAGTTCTAAAATTACGTGTAATATCCCTCCTTTATTATTTGCACTCTATTACACGGGTATTGCAGAAATTAAGATTTTAAGACATTAGTAATATACATGTGTATATTACAATTCAACTAATAATTCCAAAACATGAAAGAAAATACCATCTATTAAATGATGTCTTTCCTTTAATTTACTATAAATTTGTCTACGTTATTTATCATTTTTAATTGACAATTAAAAATCACCTTTATTAACACCAAAAAATTAAGATATTCCTAAAAATTTTTCCCATAGTTTATCATAACACAAATTGAGATTTCAATTGGAGAGTTCCTTCAAATTCTCCAAGATTTTAAAGATTTCGATAAAATTATTTTTGAATACAATCCTTAAATTTTTAATGTTTAAAATATAGTTTCCTCTTTATAATTTCAATTTCATTAAACTCCAAATTGACAACTAAATATAGATAAAATAGTTCCTATAACTAGAAATTATTTTTGAAACTATTGATTTAAAAATAATTACCCCTTTCAAACACACCACGTTACGATACACGTAATTTTTCGAATTCAGAACCCTAAACACGAGTCGCATTGGTGAACCACTTGAATTGCGACTTGGAGTGATGTACACACCCATATATCGTACACACACTTCAAATATATATAGAATTTCTCGTTATGTATATATGTATAATCACTTTATATACGTAATAAACTATATCATCGTGTATTCTTGGATTTGGATCACTTAACAACATATATGCTTCAGGTAACCTGCAGACTCCTCGCGGCGAGGAACGAGAGCGCACGCTCCTGTGGCACTTATTTGTTCTCCTTCATCTGCCCATTATTGTATCTACTCACGTTTTACAAAAGCAAGACACCTCGGAAAAATAGAGAAACGCGAGTTCCTCGCCATTCGTATAGTTTAGTACGCTTAGTGGGCATCGTTCTCGACTCTAAGTGGAGCCACTTTTGTCGCGCTCAAACCCTCTGCCGAAGAATAAGTAATGGTTGCTTCATTTTTTAAAATTTTTCTTCCTTTGACTAAATTATCTAAATGATATCTGCTAATTTAGACTTAGAAGGCGCTGCTCATGGTGAGGGCGACGAAGACTGAACATACTTCCATTCAAAGATTGAAATATAAAATTATGCCTTAACTAGAAAATTTTTCTTTTCTAACTATAAAATTGATTTTTGTTTTTTTGTATGCTACTGATTTCAAAAATCTGTCTTCGCTGCCAAATCACCGTCATGCAGGCGCTTTAAAGGCAACTCTACCACCTCACACGTTCTTTCAATTCTCTGGTCGTAGTCAGGGCATTGCGACTTACATGAAATCGCAATCTTCGAATTGAAAACTCTTAGAATCACGAGATGTTTAACATTTCACGTTCACGATCGTTTAGCGCGTCCCGAGAATCTGATCGTTGCATCCCTTCAGGAGACATGTTTCTTATGCGTGATGAGGCGAGAAACAACAGCCCTTCAAAATACCTCAAGCACCACGAATACATATGTTGTGCTTGACATACTAAATACGATTCGTAAAACTATTATACTCGAAGCGAGTCTACTCTTTCTTGATCTACGTAAACAAAGTCGAATACGTAGCCATGATGGGAGGGAGAGCTGTGATGTAATTTGGAGTAGGTGGTCGGGGGCTGAGCCACTGGGGTCAAAGAGCTCTCATTTTTCGGATCCCTGAAAGTACGTAGTCCACCAACTCGGGCAATGAACTCTTCAATGTTAGAGGACCTATTTCTTCGTCCAGCTCGATAAAAAATTCTAAGAAATCAGAGAAATAAAAATTTTTAGTATACGTTCCAGTTAATCACAATTAAAAATTTCAAAATACAACTTTAAAAATGTAAAGTTTCAAGCTCTAACTAAAGAACTTCAATTAATTTAAAAAGTCATAAAATACCTTTGTGTTGGTCCGTCACCAAAGCAGCCGCCTGATCCCAATATTCGTGGCAGCTCGTGAGCAAACCAAAATGATAGTGCTGAGCGTGAAAAGCATTAACCACTCCAAGAGGAACACTAACGTAAGATGCAGCTTGAGGCAAGCCGTTTGCACCCCTATTCACTAACTCGCCGCTACTATAACCGGAGCTTTGACTGCCAACTGATCCCACTGAGCCAGCGGGTGACGGCGTTGGAGACAACGATGGTGTTCCTTGACCTTCAGGGTGCATAGGAGTTGATGGAGTCTGTAAAATAGTTCTGATCAGTTTCTCACTCTTGTGATGTTTAAAATTCAATTCTACTAAAGGAAGTATTTTAATGGTAATCTAGTCGTAATTCTTCAATTTTAATGGAGATTTTAAATCATGATAAAAATAATTCTCACCTTTTGATAATATTCAGCAAGGATCTTTTGACATTCTTTAACGTCATGCTTGCGACTTTGAAAGAGTTTAAGTAATATCAGCGCCTGGCACCACAAACTGTAAAAATATTATTAGTTAAAAATTCATAAATAAATCTTCATCAGTATTAATATAAATTGCGCTGCATACCTTAAGATAGTCAGTTTAGTAGGTATGCTACTTTCAGATGCATTGTGCTGGGTTTTGAACTTTGAAGAAATATATCTACACAAGAAAAAATAACAATATAGAACTTTTAATATAAATAGATGATGAAAATATAACAATTAGTATATATTAGAAAAAAAAACTCACTTTATGAGATGAAGAGTGTCTCTATACATAGTGAAAGATGCTCTTCCTCCACCCGGTTCATCAGTCTCCATTGTATAGCCAGTGAGAATGAAGTACATGATCGCTTCTATGTACATCATGCCCTGCGCCGTGAGGTCGCATTCTTCATCAGCACTATGTTTTAGCCGTTTCGCTTCTGCTAGATAATGATCCTGACCCCTAATTTTCAACCAAATAAAATATTAGTTTCACTCCATCGAACTAGACTTTAATGAAACACGTTAATATTAATTATGTTATACTTACTTATCTTCTTGATCCACAATTTTTTGATGATTAAAGTAAGAATAATAGCGACGATTTTCGGGAGCAGGTGGTGGAAGCAAACCGATATCAAGCTTTCCTTCCCGCTCGTGATTCGTCGGTTGAACGTCACTCTGCTAATATGAAAATAATTATTATCGAATTAGTAAATTATCAAAGACGAGAATAAAAGCACATTTCCTAAATTATTCAAAAGTATTTCAATTCTTGAGTGACTGAAGCGAATCAACTATTTCGAAATATTAATTCTATATTTGTTCAAATTTCATATTATTAAGGATTCTGCTCTACTTACACTAATACTAATCGATTTTATACATTATTTTAGCCTTTGAATAAAGTGAAAATTAATTCAATTCTAAATTCTGATATAAGAGTATTAGAATTATTAAAAAAATGGTAAGAATTTTCAAATATATAATTTTTCAATCTTTGTTTTACCTGACTGGCAGAAGGCCTAGAAGCGACAGCATCGGTCTCCATGTGTTTTCGTTTCCTTTTTTTCTTTTCCTTGGACTCAACTTTGGCTTTACCATCTATCGAACCGACAGTACTCAAGCTAGAAACCGAACTGCAACTCGGATTACGTTTCCGTTTAGGCGCATTACCGCTAAAAGCACCACTGACACTCGTGCCAGCACAACTAGCTCCACTCAACAAATCGACACTATCACCTTCATCTTTACACATGCTAAGAATATTTACATTACAGGATTTCACGTCCAATTCGGGTTTGATCACAATTATGTTTTTTGAGTTCGTGTCCAACACTGAAAGCCCATCGTGTTGAGTCCTTACATCCAGGGGAGGGTTGTCGACGATTTCACCATCCTCAGGAGTAGGGGGTCTCTGTGATTGACGAATTGAGGAGGAGCTTTGTCTGGAAGACGGCCTTGTATCAGGAAGCTCTGTACGTTGTCTGAGTTCTTTACCCCGAGAGGGCTGTGGTATATGTGCAATTCGATTCAAATCGAGCCGACAGAGAATACTTGGTATACCGTTGACGTAACTAACTGGAGGGATAGGAATAGTCGAGGAAGTCTGCGAGGAGGAAAGTCTTTTGTAAGGGCTCTCTCCACCCGTTGGTGTGTTGTTTGACGTATATTCTTCGACATATATTCCGCATTTTCCTCCTCCTTTGCCACCTTTTCCGCCTTTACCACCACCTTTGCCACCACCTTTCGCCGAAGAGAAGAGTTTTCGTAGGGTGTCGCTTTTCTTCTTATCTTGAACGTTACCACCATCTTCCTCTTGGAGTTTTCCGGAAGCCGGACTATTATCACTGTCCGAATTGTCGGGCGAAGTTGTCCTCGTCAAAGGTGCTCGTGGTCGCGGTGGTACTCGAGCGACCTTAAAAAGAAAATCATATATATTGGTATCAAGTAGTGCAAAGAATTCTTTTAATTAAATTTGGATCCATAAAGTTTTCTTGGACTCATTTCAAGGCAATTTCTCATCCAACATGAATAACTCATTAAAAATTTGAGTCTTTTATGTAATGGCCAGTCGTCCATCTATTTCTGCTTTCAGTTTGTTACTTTAGATAAACGCACCTTTTCAGTTTCGAAAAAATATATTTATATAATACCTTGACGAAAAAATATCGCCTAATTGATAAGTTTCAGAATATTGCCTAGATTTTACGTAGTATGAACAAGATTAAGAGCCACAAAAATTCTTCCAAATCATCGGGATGGCTATTCGCGTCCAAATAATTAACATTTTGGCTTCCATATGTCATGGGTCTGAAAAATCGATGGACGACTGGCGAATGGGATTCTTGTTCTTTGAAAAATTGATGGACATCTCACCTCCATGTAAGCCTAAAAAGAATTAACATTTTTTTAAGTGAAAATAGTTTAATCTTATATTCATGCATTCTATTAAAATTAACTATTAAATAAGCTCAAGAATCGTCTAAAGTGATTATCATCGATCTGAGGATCCTACAAAACTAATAAAAAAAAACAGATATAGGTGTAAATACCTGAATTCTGCTATTCCTCATTGCTTCGCTACTCGTAAATTCAGAATCGCTATCAGAATCCGAGTGACAGCCAGAATTGTTGGTGACCCTTGATCTGGGCCTCCTGGGTTTTGTTTTCGTAGGACTTTTCTTCTTCTCTTGTTTCTTGGGTGAGTCGGAAAGCTTGTTGCGTTTCATGGAAACGCGCGTCCATCGCGAATCCTCATCATCAGATCCGCTATTCTTATCGGAAGCATTTGCATCATCGTTTGAGGAGATACTTGGCCGTGTTCTACGCTTCACGGGGATTTTTACGGTGGAGGCCGAAGGTACGGTACCTGGATGATCACTCTCAGAGTCGCTGGACCTGGCATCGCTAGCATCGTCACTAGTATTCAGAATCGGCTTTGAGGTAGGCACCTTCTTCTTCAGACTATTAGCACCGATACTCGAACCAGCCCGAGGTTTGCTGCGTTTTGCCACATTCTTCAAACCTTCCTCTGATGTCCGGTGGCTCGTTTTCGGACTTTTGACTGATTTCCTAGGCCTTCCGCGTTTTCGAACGTCAGGAGGTTTTGGCTTTTCAGGCTCTTCTTTCACCGGAGGCTTGTCTGTATCGGACTGATGTTCGCTGTCGCTCAACACGCTCATCATTGTCGAGTTACGAGTCCTCTTCAACGCCTCGTCAAGCTGCCAATCGCGGGCACCAATTCGGTTCGTATCTCGACGAGACCTCACATCTGTTGGCGCATTCGGGGAGTTATCAGGTCTCGAAGTTTCATCCTGGAAAATTAAAGCGTTTAGATTTAGAATGTAATTTAATTAAGTAGAGACCTCGTACAAGTTTTCGTATTCAGGTAAATCAAGAGAAGTTTCAATCCTTGATATTTTAAGATTTTAATAATTCTAACATCGCTAGATTCCAGCTATTTTATAAGAGAATACTCTAACTATTATCTAAGCTATAAATATTCTTCTAGTTTTTGTTTTTTCAATCTTTTCTACTGGTATTCAAATTGAAAGAATAGATAATTCTTTATGAAATTTACCTGAGATGGTTTGGTTTCCGCATTCTGATCCCGGGTTTGAAGCGCGGCCTTGTTCATAAAAGAACTGAGGCCCCATTTACGCTGTGACTCCTTTACAGCTGAGGGTGGTTCCTCAACGGGTGCCGGAGGGGAAACTGAGGGTGGCGTGGTCGGGCCTTTGATTGGTGGCTGGGTCACCTCATCTTCTGAATCGTCGCTACTATCCGATCCAGAATCCGATCCGGAATCCGAGCTGGAACTGGCACTTCCGGAACTCGGAGGTGCCTCTCCAGGTGGACTCGGAGGTCTTTGGTGAACCATAGGATTAGGCGATCGCTTATTCATAGGGCTCGATGTGGGTGGTGAGAGCATTCTCTGCGGACTCGGCTGCTTTATAAGCGGAGAGGAGGCTGGAGGACTCAAAGGTCTCGTTGGCGATAGAGCTATTGGCGACACTGCCATTGGTGACATCGGGGCCAAGAGTGGTTGTGGTGCTGATGTCATTGCAGGGAGTAAAGGCAATGGTCCTGCCAAACTGTAATTAAAAAATTAAACCAGTTAGACGCAATTATTTCCCGATTGGAATTTTATTAAGTAATTGTACTTTTTAATTTATTTATCATAGAATGTTTAGAGTTATGTTATTAATTATGTACTCACTCGACGGAGAGATCTGGTATCGGCCTTTGCGGCAAAATCTATAATAAAAAAGGTTGACTTTAGAATGAGGAATTATCATATCAAAGAATGTTTTACCACACTTCTGTA
Source organism: Synergus japonicus (assembly GCA_900474275.1). NCBI lineage: Eukaryota > Metazoa > Arthropoda > Insecta > Hymenoptera > Cynipidae > Synergus > Synergus japonicus. The sequence continues at coordinate 58,641 of UCOH01011402.1, read as the reverse complement.
AGTCTAAGAAAACCTATTTTAATGACAAGATAAAATGGAATAGTATTAAAACTCCTTCTATTCTATTTGTATTTATATTTATATTTATAAAAATTCATCTCACCTTGTCGTCCACTTCATCTTCGCTATCTTCAGAGAGACTAAGATCGCGTTCCAAATCCCTGTAACAAAAAATAAAGAATTTTTATTAGATAAAATCGCTATTAAATAAAATAGCAAGAAAATACATAAAGCAAATTTTGATGAAGAGTTTTGTGAAGTGAACCTCTAAGGTGGAAATTCAAGCGCAATAACAGTTTTGAAAATATCATCAGAGATATCGCGTATCGATACGTTCAGAATTCTGCTGACTGGCTGCATCCAGAGGAATGCAGATCGACATTTCTCTCAAGAAGCTACCGAATCAGCTACTGTATTTTCTGTCGATCCTATCAAACGACATGACTGGTATTTTCCAGATAGTGCATATCACTGAATTATTATTTCTTATTTACTCTTTTTGAAAGTCGAGAATATCACTACTTTATTATATTAATTCTGTTGAATTCGCTAGAATTTGTTTTAATTCGGATGAATCGATTGAAATCCACAAGCCTTATGTTAAGAAATCGATAAAACCTGTTTGGGAACTGCCTACAAGAATGTAAATTTTGAATAACTAATGCCCACCTGCTGTTCGATTCAGTAAACAGTAAAGTATCATCATCATCATCAAGAATCTAATGAAGTCGATTACTTGATTAGATACCACGTGCCATGTTATAAATACGAAATTACACACAACCTCGTAAATTCGCTAAGCTTGAGAGAGCTGATCGGTAGTTGAGGGTGCAATATGTGGGGTAGATGAAAGATTCTCCTTTTAGCTGGATACAATAATCTCTTTCGGGAAAGTAACGCTATTCTCAGATCTGCGATAATCAAGATGAGATCGGTAGCCCAGGATATTAGATTAACATATTAGATGATAATCGGGGGCGGGTAATATGGTAAATAATAAACGATAATAGGCGGAGATAACTGATATTTCATTCAAGAGCGGACGCGTATTATGATCGCTCGAGCCTAATAGATGATGAACGATGCTGCTCATTTATCTAGATGTAGAAGCTACAAGGTTTCTTGGCCATTGAGGGGATATTGCCAGATATTCTGTTTGTAGTCATTACAAGGCGGAGATGCAAATTCGAAGATGAGGAAAGTTAGTGGTTGTGTGGTTTAAAAAGGTAGTCTTATCGAATAGGTGAGTGCCTACTCGGACTGCAAAAGGGCCCACGAAGAGGTTGAGTGTTGATGAGCTTGTGAGGGTCGATGTCCGCCTTGTATCATGAATATGTGGCCTCCACAGTCCACTCGACTTTCCTGCTTTCTACTCTACGCCACTTTACTAGTCTCTTCTCCCTTTATAATGAAATACTTCAACCTTGATCTAGAAGGCGCAGACTTTCTGTGGAATCAAGTGCATTTTACTTTAATTCGCGAAGCATTCCGGTAGCTCAAAAGTAATAAGATTAATTTATTCTTTGAATAAATAACTTGATTTGTAACCTTATAGATCTTGTTTTTCAAACTTGGATTCAAGGTAGCTTCCATTCTTCAATAAGTGAGATATCATTTATTTCAGTAAAAAAGCAATTTCCACCAGAGAGTTTAAAGTTTAAATTACTAGCCTTGAGGAATCGAACCAGTGAACAATCTGTTAACTATGGATCAGAAGCGGCTTCAGTGACCACAATCCCCTTTTCTTTTTTTAAAGGAAACTTTATATTTCCAGCGCGTGTCTCGTACCCCAGTAACATTTTCGATATGTCGTGAGGCGCTGAAAAGATATTTGCGAATAGCTTCAGATATTTCCGAAGCCCTCTTCTACTCGGATAACGTGCTCGCTTTACGAGAAGGTCGGCTAGTAAAGCATCGATAACCATCGACAGGAGGGGGACTTGGTCGGTACACCACGGAATGAAGGTCATAAATCCTTGTTAATCGTGAGAAGGCATTGCCGACGGCATTCGATTCAGTTACACCTTGTAGATATACTCTTAACTTTATATACTTCGAGAAATATCACGCAAAAAAAACAACAGGGACTTGAAATTTATATCAACTTATTATTTCTTTTCGCCTTGATTCAAAAATTCAATTTAATCAAGATAAAACTCTCCAGGATAGAGGCGTGAGAGATCCTGCTTTTTCTACCCAAGATATTTCCAAGCAGGTTCTTGTAATACCAAAAAAGTGATGAGTCGCAATTATCGTAAAGTATCAAATGAAAGAAAGGCTCAAACCGTAAAGTACCTTGCTTTGCAAGTTTGCAATTACTATTTTACTCGAGCGGCTGTCACAAGTGAAACCCATTTTAAACCTTGGATTGATCACGATTTCCAAGAATGGATATAAAAAACGCAGATCTTTTAGCGATTAAAAAACTATTCCAAGTGACTTCTATTCCAAAAGGAATGAAAAATTGCTGAAATTATCATTTACCTATCGAAAAGTAATTAATGTAGAGCTTGTTGGGGTGTAGATATGAAGGTTCAAGTTCTGCTATGTTACAACGAGAAGTTAAAAGAGAGGTAATATTTTTTGTTCCGAGAAGAAAAGCAGTTCGACTATAGAGAAATTGATTTGCAGCGGGTTGGTGACCCTCGTGTCGCCGATGGCGTACAACAACGAGGACGAAGAGGGCGTCGAGTTCTCAACCACCCATTTTCACCCCTCAGCTTCAACCTTGTATACATATACTGCAAACCCAGTAATCGATACGCTTGGCCCAGACTTTTCCATGCATAACCATCACACTCTTCTACTTACTTTTCATTTACTTATACCTCGACACCTACTTTCCTTAATCTCGTAATGCTATTGATCGAAAAATGCCAAGTGGAGTGCTAAGTATTCCTAAAGTAAGCTCCCTAATAGCTTCGCAGTTAAAAAGCCAAAAAAGTACCCCTACTTATAACATACTTCTGACAACACCACATGTTTTAAATCTTAATTAAACATAAGGAAATCTGCAACAAGACGCTCTTAGAACTACATTTAATTACAGTAGGGTTTCTGTGTCACCCTTCTAACAGGAAAAGTCCCTCAAGAAGGCGAAAAGCTGCATGAGGATATAATAGCGATCTTGTGATAACTGCGTCGAGGCGGATCGACACGATAATTATATACAATTAGAATGGGCAGTATTTTGCTAATTTCTTGCTAATAGGAAGATTCTTGTTAATCATAAAGAAGATAAATGGTCAAACAATGTTCCTTGCACTCGTATGAAACAATTCGAAGATGAGAATTTTGATTGATGAAGACGTTAATGTAACAATAAAATCACCGGGGAACTGGTAAATCTAATTTGAGCATGAAAATTTTAATAATTGTTATAATGTCTTGGAGAATCTTTCTCTTAAGTTTTACTAATATAGATTTATATTCTTCGTCTTACAAAATGATCTCGAGAAATTTTATTATATTCAAGATATGAGAATATCTTTCATTTAATGAGTTTCCTTTTAGAGCAACATTAATTATCAGGGAACTTTAGGTATTCTAATTTATTGATCAGTTTAGGATGCAAATCTTTAGGTGATAGATATCAAAATTACGTGGATCTAATTGAACTAGTATCACGAATTGATAACACAACGATTTGATAAAGCTCAAAACTTGGGAACTGGAGAGTTTTATCTAGTCGTTAGTGAAGTCAATATCCCGCCAAAGGATCAGCATATCGCGTTAGTCAGGTTCCTATGGATAGTGAACAAAACTGCTAATCCAGCTTTACGAGCCAGATAATATCGTGCTTTGTGTAACGAGTGGAAGACGAAGGACGGTAATTCTCTTAGATATCCAATAAGCATCGAAAGCACTTGCCAAGTGCCAAGATCAAAGATTAACCGGTTACCTATACTATACAAACCCCTGTGTCGAGTGGTGCATGGAAAAGCAAGGACCCTTCTATTCTTGATTAAGAAAAGCGTGGCCAATTTACCGTCCTTCTTAACCAGCTAAAACTATCCAAATTGTTCGAACAACTAAGACATTAAAGACCAGTATGCAAGTGACTTGGCAGTAATGTAAGTACATTACTGCCCTCAATCCAGATGTCTAATAAACTAAAATCTAATCAGCTAAAGTATATTTTACCGGCAGATGTGTCTGATCGGCAAGGAATATAGCTTATAAAAATGCCATATAATCTTTCAAATCTCATGAAATCTTTTGAAAGCCCCATAAATTTCTTCAAATTGACTAAAAGAACTTTATATACCCTTATATATTTTTACAACCCACAAAATCTCTGGAAATCTTGAATAATCCCTTGTATCCCTTAAAATCATTTAAAATTCTTTAAACTCCCAAAGAAATCCCTTGCAATTTTTTAAACTTTTGAATAATTCCCTGAATCTCTTAAGAGCATATGGTAATAACCATAGGAGCAAATTTAGATTCGCCAACTTTACGCTCATAATAATAAATATTTTTTTCTAAAAACTAGGTCATTTATGTTTCGAACAGAAGGAGGAAAATGGTTTAGTTTTACTGAAAAATCTTTATCATCACATATATACAGTTGACGAAATTAAATTTGCTTTTTATAGTAAACCACATATGACCTTAAGAATCCACAAATCTATTACCTCAATCCCTGACTTTTCTATTATGATTTATAGGTTTTCCGTGACTGGTGGCCACCCTGATATGAATCTTCTGGATGATCAAATAGGACAAGGTGTTTTGAAATCACTGGCAAAGACAGATATGAAGGTCTTCGCATATAAGTAGATGTTTGAATGACATGGAGACCGCTCCTGGAACGTATGTGAAAGATCGAACTTCCGTAACAACTCTCTCGCCTATTGGTCTGACAGAAAGTCGATACATCCGCCCTGGGATAAGTTTCCACGAGCTTGATTTTAAAAAGGAACGGAAATAAGTGTTTTTGCTACTCACTCGAGCGTCATTGACATAACATAGTCACAAGAATTCAGGTGCATATCTACACAGTTCGCTATGTAAAAGTTGTGGCGTAGGTAGTAAGTTCTTGGGACCATTAACGAGAGAGTGAGAAGGAGAGAAGGAGGAGAAGTTTAAGAGAGAGGACTGTGGAATCGGTGGCAGAAGGTGGATGAGGATAAGAGCAAGGGGAGGATAAAGAGGAGGAGGAGGAGGAGGAGGATGAGGTGGAGGAGGAGGAAGACGAGAAGGAGGAGGAGGAGGGCGTAGAATTCCACAAGGCAGACTAGCAAGCTGCTTGTTGCGAATAACTTCGGAAGTTCCAGCTACCACCCATCTCTCTCTCTCTCTCTCTCTCTCACTCTGTCTCTCTCTCTGTCTCCATGTCTCTCCTCTCTGGCGTTCCTAGCCATCTTCTGGCCAGACTACTCTCTTGATCGCGATTCTTCTCTCCTTGTCCTTTGGTCCTTCTTTTCCCCTGAGCTGCATCGTTCTGTTATATATCGCAGTTTGCCTCTCAAGCCCTCTTGCAGTCTCTCTTTCACCCCTCTGCCCTCCTTTGGTTACACCATCCGCATTCACCGTGCTATATTCCATAGACTCTGGTATCGTGGTGCTGTACCAAAGAGAGTCGGTAATAATTTCGAGAATGAGTGAGCCGCCGCGCACACTCGTCTGCAAGAGAGATAGCAGTTTGCCAGTTTCGCGCTTCACTCGTTAAAGTCTGGGAAGAGTCCATAATCGAAAAAAAGTAAACACTCCCGCAAGCTTTGCAAAAAAGTTTCAAGCTCGCTATTAGCTCGGGACTAACTGAGGTCAATTTTAACGTGGCAGAGCACCCATCTGATGTTAATGATCGGAAGAAGCCATTTGAGTGTTACAGACACATGTAGAGGTTTAACAAGTGTTGTTCGAAATAAGTAGATGTGTACGCTGCATAGCTTCTTAGAAAATCAATATCAAATGGCAACGAAAAACTAAACCTGAAGAACGTAGATTATGATACCAAGCTAATGCAAATTCTCACAATCCTATAAAATGATTTTTGCACAACTACCCTACTAAAAGGACTCAATTAGTTAGAGAATATGTTACTTATAGTATTTTTCTAAACATATATCGCAATAAAGCATTAATTCAAAATATATTCATGGTATATTTCGTTAGATTGAATATACGTAGAAGGGAAATTAAATTTCCAGTCGAAATCGATAGCTGCAAGAGATAAGAGGAATTGTGTAACGTCAGTGATAATAGGATAGACTATATATGTATCTCAAATTAAGAGAAGATCAAAGCTTCTGTGTAAATCCTTAAAGACAGAGGGGTTGAGCACAACACACCATGGCATACAATTGGAACGGTACTTCCATCTGTCTTAGACAAGTAATTGTATGACAATAAATGTGTACTGAAGACACAAAGAAGAATGTCTTTACGTACCAAGTTGCCATTTTCATTTACATTGGAGGATCAATAAGCGTTTCTCTCAACAGAAATTATTCCAAATACTATCCTCCAGATTCTTCAGAAATAGAAGAACAACTTTACCATGATTTCCAGCTTTTTTCTAACTTGCGGAAACTCTATAAAACGACTAGACCAAGAATTTCAGATTCGAATCACTGAACCTCATAGTTCTAAAGTAAATAAAATTTCAAAGGATTTCCGTTCGTGTAGAAGTAACTAGTACCAATTGCGAGATTACAATGTAGAATTTTAAGCCGTTTAAATGAACTTTTTTTTTTTAATTTCAGGAACATTGAATTTTAAATACTCAATCTTAAATACATACTTAGAATGATATTAAAGGCTAAATACAGATTAAAAAAAGTATACTCTTTGATTATTGAGAGTTGATTTTTTTAAAATAGAAATTGCATATCTAAAGAGGAAGGAAAAGTCCTTGTATGATAATGCAATGCGTGTTTCAATTGTATCGCAATATTATAATGAAACAATAAATGTCAGTTCTGCATCTGCCACGATGACATTAATTACCTCGGACAGTAAGTATTGAGTAGTGCAATGGAAGACGGTATAATTAAGTATAGTTCATCGAGCGACCTTGAGAAATTACAAAGTTAACCGAGGTAGTCTGCTGGAAGCCTATTAAGGAGGATTTACCGGCTTTAGTTCATAAGTCGTCGTTACGAGTTCTCGGTTTCACGTTAACATTGTGATTTGCTTCAAGAGAATGAAAAAGAAGGACATTCCGACGATTACTTTAAAGAATAAACTTTATAATTCAAGTATTTTTTTCTCAAAAAAATAACTCCCTTTTCTCCTTTCATTACGCCTACTTTTGTATGAAATCTTCAATTATAGAATTGTTCTCTAAAATATATCGAATTTAAGGGTCAGATGCACAAAATTACAAGATCTCATTATACTGGAGAAATTAACATGAAAAGAAGCTCTAAAATATTGTAAACTAATGTAAATACCAAGTCTTTTAATAGCAGAATAGAAGGGGATTTCATCATTCTAGGAAGCAATCAGCAAGTGTGTTGCAATCGAAGGAGTGACGTTTGACTGATAAAAGGATTACTGATAATAAATAGTCTAGCATTTTGTTGCTGTTCTTTAACACGGAACTATTCAAGCGAATAGAGTGAATTGAGAAGCTAGAAGTGTCGATGATTTGCAATGAAGTGAGTGTACCTTTATCGAGAATTGGAGAGAGGATGGAGAAATAAGGAGGGGAGTCGAAGTATAGAAGTACGAATAGCAACAAAGAACCCAACGTTATCGTTCCACAAAGCAAAGCTGGAAGTGAGGCCACGCTCTACTTCTGCTATAGCTGATAAAAACTTCTCTTTCACTGTCTCACTTGTTACTACAAATTGTTCATAATCAAAGGCTTCCAGCAATCAATCATGTTAAACGTTATTTTTTTATTCTTTTTTTTCAGGTATCTGGTCAAAATTAAAGGACATTTTCCGCTATTTTAAAAGTAGCTCTAAAATAATTAAAGATACTTAAAGTCGAAAAAATCATCAGACAAGTTTACAAATATCTTCTACCCTAGAGTGATTTTCCTCAAAAGTGCAGAAGAAAGTTTTGATTCAGTAAAAATAGGAAGGAGGACAATTTCTCACGGTATAAGTGAAGAAACCTAGGTATTGTTGGGAGGACTTGTAGAAACGACGGAGAAGGTTCATGCACGTCAGTACAAAAGTTTGTCGTGTTACAATGCTCAATAGTTCGCACGGAAGACTGCCTTCGCGATATCGTAACGACATAATAAAGTTCAGAGCAATTTACCAACCATCTGAATCTGCGTTATACACTGGAAGAAGACTGGGTCCGATCGTTTTTTTCTTTGCAGAAAATACAGAATACAGTACAATACAATAACAAATTTAAATATAGTTTGACTTGAACCTATAGACTTGAAATTCAACCCATAGAAATTCTACAAAGTATTGCATAAATAAATAAAGAAAAGGATAAATAGACGAACAAAATGATGGCCCCTCTCCTCCTCCATAACTTATGATCTTCACGCCACTGTTCGAACATTCCAGAAGGTACTAAAAATCCGGTGATCGTTTCTTCTGCACGTGGTAATCGTACAATGAAACGCAATGTCTGGAAAAATTTTGTTTGGCCTCGACCTTGCATTGATTTACGCTACTCCTTCTTTCCAAGAAAGCTTTACGGGAGATGAAAATATTGCTAAAATACGTACTGAGAAATTCTGGATGTAGAGATAGTACCAAGATTTATATCAAACCAGTGTTTTTAAATATGTTACTGTAGAAAGAATTATTGACAGTTAATGTAGGTATTTCATTGTTTGATGAAATTTATATAATTAAGTAATAAAAAGCTGGAGTCAGATTACTGGAAACTTTATCATCTGAATTTGCTCTCAGTGAAAATTTTAACACTTCAACCTCTGTGGAGAGTAATCTTACAGTAATTAACGCGAAGCTCGACACCGAGGAAAGCATTGTGGAAAGAGAGATCGCGAGAACGGAAGTTGGCACTAGCGCAAATGGCTAAAACGAAGTTAATCGTCTTACAAGCTCAACGTGCTTGAATAAAAGAATTGAGAAGGCCAAGGCGACATTATCGAGCTGAGTCGTTTCCTCGCGAATGCATAATTAATTACCTTCTTTGATAGATTGATGATATGCTCGCATTTCCACTTACTTGTATATATACTCAAAAATAAGAAATTGTACCATAATGCATTTTCAATTCTTAACTTGCATTTCAGGGATCGACTTAATTGGATGCAAATTGTTGTAAATTCTAGATTGTATGACTTTATATACTTACGCAGATAGTCTGCTGGTGGTGTGTCTCTCGCGCTCTGAAACAGATAAAACAGGAGCGATTAGTTACTCGTAAAAGTATATGAAGAACGACGACGTCGTTCAGGGATTTATTGGCATAAGAAGAGTCATCTCTTTTTCTTGCTTCACTACTAGCACCCTTCAACACATTTCTCATTCGAGGATGTAATGAAAGTCGATACTTTCAACCAAGTGTATATTCTCATATAATCTACTTGCTTAGCGACTCATGAAATCGAGTAATTACGAGCGACAGAGGAAATCAACTTCCAGAAAATACTGCACGTCTGCTGATGTTTTTATGTATCAAATCCATCATAGATTACCAGTTTATAATGCTAAAGATTTTGGAGAGAGAAGCTTTAACTACATATAGAGTTAGTCCTTTAATAATGGTCTAATTTAATCTAGATTAGCAGAACAGTAGTCAACATTGTTGCTTTATGTCTGTATAGGGAAATAGAGATATAGAAATTATTCAGTAATTAGTATACATTCGTGTGTTAAATCGATTGACGACCCCCAAGACGGTATTTTAACACTGAGTATAATTAAGCTAAAATCGGATCGATAGTTGAAGCTAGCTTTTAGCTGCTTTAATAGCTATAGCTATAATTGGATAACAATGAAATATCCGCAGGATACAGTAATAAGTTTTCCCGAGTACATATCGTGCAGTATTTCCGAGTGTACTAGGTGCAGTGTTCGATGTTGAAGAGCGAGCACGCAATACCCGGCAATCCATTTGATTTGCAACCTTGACCACATTACGCATTCCCTTCCTTTTTGATCTACGACTTGATTCCGTTCAGCTTTTCCTCGATTAACTTTGTATCGAATACGTCAAAGATCTACCATCAATCATATTTTTCAAATATTTCTGAAAAATCCTGATAACTCTTTAACAACTCTTGTACTTCAAGTTCGGAACACCTTGCACTGGAAGAAGGGTCCAAACGGGCTTAGCCATGAAATCATAGATTGGTTTCGTAGATCTATTGGTTTCGCAGATTTTACTAAACAGGATAGTAGGATCAATTCATCATCCCAAGACCCATAAAAAGCAAAGTTGTTAGATTCGGAATCTCTGACGATACAATGACCCTGGATAAGAAGAGGGAGAGCCAGTAGCAAGGACTGAGTAAGCTGTGCCGCTAATTATTACATAAACAATAGAACGTAACATGCAATACATTTACGCACATCATGGGAAAAGGGAAAGGGAATAAGAGTAGAGAGTAGAACTTAGAGAATAGCGTATATGATGTGGAGAGTAGCAGTACACTGTCGCTAATATGGGGAGCTGTTGAAGGAAGGGAGAAGGCATGTAATGGGAGGAGTATGAAAGACCACATACGGGAGTTAACTTGTACAAATACTAAGTAAATACCCTCCTCCTAACTCGACCATCGGAAGTAAGTCAGTTACTCTTCCCCTAGTCCCACTGTCTTGCTGACGTCCATAATTTATTTTAAAGAAGCAGTCGCAACTGGTTCGACCACTCGCTTCGGTGTTAATCCTACGGTTATTGATTACTTTGCCACATTGCTGGGTTGCCTGACATGGGAAGGGATCGACGATGGACTCGTGTCACGTAAAACGTGACGAGGCGCAAAGGGGGAAGTTCATTTTAAAACTGGGTTTGTCTCACAGTATCCCTGTTAAATTATCTCTTGTAAAACCCTTTTACTCAGTTCTACTTTTTCTCAGCTGTTCATCCAATTATCGCTTAGTGACATCAACTTGTCATTGAAGACTGCTAAAAATTGTCCGTAACTACATTTCAAGGCCAATCACAGAATCAAGCAATAGATGATTCAATTCTTGTAATACAATCTAAGCAGTTTCGTTTTCGCGAAACTTCCAAACAATAGAATGACATTATAGCTTTGTTTCATATTCTTTCTTATATTCTTCCTGATATTTCCAGACAGCGAATATGCATCCCTAAATAATAATACAGTTTTTCTGCTGTGAAAGTACTTTCAGCAGTTCCCACCATAGATTCAAACTTCCGGTTTCAACATGGCGGGCATCAGCGGTTTCTAAGCAATCTACGCTATACCTTGGAAACTTAATGGATTATTCAAGATCTATACATTCAAAACAGATTCAAATTCCGCAAGCTAATGTCACAAATTGCATTCTTGTACATCTCTCCCCAATCTCAAAAAGGAGTAAAGGTAGAAAAGGCGTCATGAATACCACGTGCTTCAGAAAATACGTTACTACCAAAACCTGCATTAAACGCTAGAGCTAATAATTGTTGAATCATATCTCGGCATGCTAACAGATACGAACATGCGCACCTGAGACGAGAAGGTAGCTGACGATGCCCTGGAGGACTTCAAACTTGGTATACATCTGGAAAGATTCTACCAGTAAGAGGAAACAATAAAAAGGTTCATTGATATCACTATCAGTCCACAAGGCTTGTTATTGGTAAGATCCAACGGAAGCGTTCACTCGATTGGCTCGCACGCGTCAGTTGCCCAGATCACGAGGGAACCCATCACGATCTCTAAGGGTCTCGCATCTTCCTTATCAACATCAAGAAAGATAATTACGTCAATTTTACATGTTTTATCTTGAGAAAATGATGAATTTGGTTCAGAGAAAAGCACGTAAACGTTGCAACAGTCACTGGTGTGCATTCGCAAAGACGCGGCTCGGTTGACTGAGACCGGCAAGCTCTACGAACCCCATCGTCGCAGCCCTGTGTGTCGATTCTGATGGTGTACGACTGTAACGTGGTAGAATGCGTGAGTGTGGAGCTCAGTTGTGTGGACCGGTACGTTGCGTTTGCGAACATAGCCTGTCGGCTTGCAGACGGCAGCGTTCACCTGCGTTCGCCGATGGCTTTGTTGTGCCCCACTCCGGAGCCTCCTGGTCTTCCTGTGTGTCCAGGACGTGTGTGTTTGCGCGTTTCCATCTTGTATAGTCTATAGCTGTAGTTATACTCGAGATCGTCGTCAACGAGCGTGTCGAGCCACGTTAGACAACTGCCTTTGCATCGGTTTCTTCCACCTCCCGAGGGGCGTAATAGGTTGTGACCTATTACACATTCAAGGGGTTGCTAAATCCCAAGCCAAATCCTGCACCAAGTATTTCTAGTAGAATTCTTAATCAATTTCAGCCCTAATGCCAATACACCTTGTGGGAAAAAACCAAGGGCCTACGCACACCTGGCTCCCACCCTGTCCTGTTTTTTTAGTTTCCGAACAAGGTTAGATGAGGATATTATATTCGAATAGGTACTCGAAACTTTTTTTACCAGGTGTGCCTTACTTATTTCGTTTCTCGTTAGCATAAAAATTCAGACTCTCATAACCAAGATTGCAAAGTTTCGAGCAGAAATTGAAAGCTCGCAGAATTGGGATTTGAAACTGATCTGATGAAATCCACTTCAATTGAGCTGTTGAACTTGGGGTTAGTGATGGATGTGTTAGGCTAACTTCCACACCTTAAACTAACCGCTTGTCTAACATATCACTCAATAAGTTCACTTCACCCTCTGCCAGCTAATACCTATCAACCACTAGATAGAACCAGGTATCATCCTCTATTGTACGTAGCAACTACCTACTCATAGCATAAACACATGTTCAAACATGGAATATTTTTAGGTGTCCATAAAAATAATCATTTACCGAAGGACAACCAAGCAATAAACGGCGTTTGTAAGAACGTGTGGGGTTAGTGTTCCTCAGGATTAGAGGTTTTAGAATTTTTACTGTCAGAGTCGAGCTATCTCCAAATCTTTTTTCAGAGCAGAACCAGGAAAACCGGACCCATATTAACTTTCAGCCAGATGGTGACCAAGTGGTAATAGAATGGTACGCTAACATCTTGAGTGACGAAGCAAACCTAGAAGGCTTTCCGAGAGGGGATGTGTTATACACCCTCGCTATTTAGGGGAAGAGTCAAGGGTCTACGCGTCTATAGCACCATTCCCATACGGTAAAATCGACAGAATATCATCGACCACTATTCAAAAAACATCTCGTTTTCTTGAGAAGTGTGCATATATTGCTAAAGACCTTTGTACCAGTATCCAAAGTTTACATTCTTCGATATTAACAAATCGGATATCCTTTAAAATACCCACATACCATAATCTTTCTAATTAGCATTCAATCTTGTCCTTCACATTAAAGTAATCATCTCTTAATTTAGATTCACAAGAAACTAAGAGGAAAACACGTCCTTCGATATTCTTGGCATCATCATAAATCTTACGATACGGCTTATCGGTCTTTAATTTCATTAACCGTAAAGGTATTTCGCAGTAGAGGATGTAGTTATAGCGAAGGGTGTGGATGTTGCAAAGCAGATACTGCAAGACACTCTGGACACGTGATCTCGGTCGATAAATGCATTTAAGCAGAACTCGATGGTAAACTGAATGTAAACAGCCGACACTGTGGTGTATCATTAAGAAGAGATTACAGACGTGAGCGATCATATTTACACGGGCGTGCACGTACGTTTCAGAGTGGACATGTGTCCACATCAGCGAGATATGCTGGGGAATCGTAAGCGTGGCACACGCCACGATAGGCGGTCGAGACTACACCTGTTTTTCGGGGCAAGATCTGGTTAGACCACCTTGCCCCGAACCTGTGGAATCGACTTTTTCTTTCTCTCTTTTCCTCTCTCTTTCTCGTTCTCCTTTTTCTCTCTCTCCTGCCCTTTATTTTTTTGGTTCTTTCTGTCTCTCTTCGCCTTATTGGCGACTCGATGATCGGAAGTCTACTCCCTCGAGAAAGGATGCCAATAAACCAGTATTTTCGTGCAGCTCGTCTCGTTTCTCTCCGACTTTCAGACTCGCGATCCCTCTTCAAAATCGAGGCGATAAAAACGCATAAATGCGAAGACCACCGATGTTTGGATATGGTTTTTAAAGGTTTACAACTTAGATCCGGCATATAAAACCACTTGAGTAATACAATGTTTGAGAAGAAACTTGTCTTTTTAAATTAAACAGAAGATGTTTTATAAAAGAAGATATATTGATTAAAAATTATGCGTAATGGAAGGCAAAAGTTTGTACTCAAGCTGGTGACCAACTTATACAATAGTACAACTCAGAGTGATGCGCAATTTGATGCCAAATGACACTCTTATGATGCTTGTCGTCGCTAAAGTATTATCACTGTATGCAAAATAATGTTTATAAAGCCTTTATTCTACTACGTGACATGTGGACTTTTCTTCCAGCAAAGTTGAAAGTGAAGTTTACCCGAAATGAGTCCATGGTCGCGTCGTTTGGTTATAATCACTTTTTTAATTGAGAAAGTACGTTTTTTTTATTATGCATGCATTATTCAAGCTTAGTGCTTAGGAAGCGAAACTTGAAACTTAAAACTGAAATTAGTAATTCCATTTTCAATTTGTTTGCAAGTGACTTCAAGGTCATCAAAAATGACGTTGTAGCGAAAGTAAGCAGCATTCTAAGAACCGAATGTAAGACGTAACCAACAGTGCACAGAACTTAGTAATAACCCTGTCAAGTTTATGATAATGGCATAGCCACGAGTAACCACACTCATTTTCAAGTTGGCCTGCTGTAGCTTCAATAGTATAGAGATCCTGCGAGAAACGAGAAAGCAATATTTATGCAGTGAATGTACACCCTTGCTTTGATAAAAGGAACGGAAAGGGTGGATCCAACTCAGGAAGGAAGCCTACAACATATGTCAGTTGACCCAATTTACAGAGGCCTATGAACCCTTCGCTGCAGTTATGGAATTTATGTAGTATAAGATAAATTTATAAGTATAAGACTTATATAGAAGACCAACGCTACGATGGAACTCAGTAATCTGGCACGTTGGCCTTTCTCGATTATGGCTCCTCATCCTTGGAAATCATCGTGACGCTGCATAATGTCGTCTGCATCACACGCAATCACCAGGAAACCGCACGGTGCAAATTCACCTGATTGTTGCCAAGTTCTTGGTATTGTCTCTTTTTCAATTCTACTAAATCCTTACGTTCTCAAAGGAAATTGTAGATTGGAGCTGGTAGTTAGTTCAGCATTCATTTTTAATAACCATTTTTGTCTGTCAAAAGAATGGTTTCACAAATACTGAACAGTAGTTGGAAAAATGAGGGTAAATTAACCCTTATCGCGAAACACATGCGTCCCACTTTATGAAAACAGATGGCTCATGTGAATCCCCAAATGCCGTTGTTCTGATTTTCATTTTGTATTCTACACTTCAAACGTTAATATTTACGGACGTTATTTATGCCTCTGGAAACATCTGTATAACATTATAAATTGTACTTTTCCCAAAGTTTAGACTGATGTAGCTTATTGTGTTCAGGTTTCTCTTTGTCCTTTTCATATTTCCTTTTGGAGAATGTGGAATGCAAACACTAGCTCCAATTCTTATCTGCTGTACACAATATATGAGCGTGTACGTGCCTTTTGCTATAAATCACTATCTTCTTCGTTGGAATCCATCGATAGATTTCATGAAAAAAAAAAAAACATCATGCTCTTCCGGCAAATAAATTATTCCACACTTTATGAATTTTAGTTAATTGTAAATTAACTAAATGTTATGAATTGTCTGATTATATCAATTTGAATAAATTAAAATCCGCATTACGTGTTCACTGTTCAGGCAACTACGTCTAATTAAATCGAAGAAGGTTACCCAAGAAACGAGTCTAACAGGAAATCAATATCAGCTCGACATGGAATTATCGTTTAGGTCGATGGTTTTCAAACGTGAGTTTAGAGGAAAGGTAATCATTTGCCCTGGGAATTATAATATATATAAACTTGGGGTAGGCAAAAAATTCCTAAGTAAATTTAGAGACTCCAAGGCGTGTGTCACGCGATCAATATAGCAAGGTGGATAAGTTGATTGTTTGGCATTGGGCCTCCTGGTGATTAATCGATACCTCTCGAAGGTCATAATGGATAGCCACGGGAGCAAAAGCTTCCAGCTTAGAGTTTAACAGGATTTATTGCTATGGAAAATTTAAAATGTTACTTATAGGCATTAAAAGAGTATAAATACCTAATCTCTCTTTAAGTTTATATACTCGTACTTTATTTATGTTTTTTCTCTCATACTCAAAACATGGCATCACTCTTTTCAAAAAGTTTCCTGATTATTAAAGTCGACCTCTGAATTCAGTCGTTGAAGATTATGAACTGTTCCACGGACCTAACCGCAAACAATGTCACCTACGTAAAGTAGGCCACAACATGACAGACGTAAATGCGAAATTGTGTCAAGTTCGTCGGCAACCGATGCATTCGTGCTTTAGCATCCACAAGGCAATAAAAATAAAAATACATCTTCAAGACAAGGTTTCTCATTACACAAAAAGTTCCACAAACATTTTTTCCAGACAGATGGACTTAAAAGAAAAAACGTTCTTTCGAAATTTGGGAAAAAATGAGAAATGCCGGTGGTTCACAGTGGAAAGAGCACTTTCATGTGACCAAAGTTCAAGCCGATGATGTTAAGTGCCATACTTTATAAATGCGTATGCACATTCGTTCTAGACGGGTACTATGACTTCTTAGTGTGCACGTGCACGTTGTGGCGACCGCGGAGGGTCATCGACTTCCTCCATCGTGACTGGGGAAGTCGATGACTGATTACAAGAATGATTTGGTACTCATGCCCTCTCCTTTATCCAAAAAAGTAAACCTTAACCCTGAGTTCTTATCGAAAACCTTGAAAAATATTTTTCAAAAATTCGTTTATATCCTGACAGGAAAAATGCAGATTTTGCACACACATTCATTGAAGAAGATTTACGCTTATGGCAATGTTTCCAAGAAAAATAAAGTATCAATTTTGTAATTGCACGGGGGTGAAAATTAGCATAACGAGGAGAGAATTAACAGAGTAAAAAAAGGCAGACAGTTCTTATAATTTAGTCGTAAACGAGCAAAGTTACACTGGCGATAAGTGTGTTGTGTGTGTGCTTCAACTTTAATGATTCGAAGACACGCGTTCTGTGGGCATATACAGGTAATGACGTCGTAGCTACGCTTTGTCCTCGCAGACGGCTATAGAAGTTATCACCGTCGTTGCGAATAATGGACAACTTTCAGGGGCAGTTAGAGATGCTAGATACAAACAAAAAGAAAAAGAATTCCTTTTCAACAGAAACTTGACTGGAAATCAAAGAAAGTTTTTCTAAACAAAAAGTATCTTCAACCCCAACATTCTACAATGGACTTTTCTACTCAAAAAAATGTTTTACTTCATAGGCTGCAAGAACAATACTTTTATTTGTTTCCATAAATGAAATATAATAAATGAAACGATGGAGTTTAAGATGAGTGAATTAGCCGTTGGCTTGTCGCTTCGTTGCTTCATTCGACGTGATTCTCGAACATTTTGCACACGGAACGCGTCGATTACAAGCTACTGAAGGTTTTGCGGCAAAATTAGATTACGTAAAATTAGATACCGCAAAAGCGCCTCACGAGGGATGCGCGAATTCGTCGAAGTCGTTCGAGAGTAGCATAATTGAGCAGTTCTCTTTCGGCTTTGGGACATCGGAATTATCTCCACGAAAAGCCGTGCCCTTCGCGTAATTAACTGCGATCGAGATTCTCCCTTCTAGTGATTTTAAATCCAAAAAAACAAATAAAAAAAAAAATGATATTCTGAATGCAAATATCAAATAAAGAAATAATTCTAATCAATTAAAACCATTCAGTATTTTGCTAGAAAGAATTTCAGCTATAAAATTGACTCACGATAATATTTTCTCATATTTATATCATTAAATGCCTTTTTATTAACAGGATCCAAAAAAGCCTCGGTTATAAATGCTTTGAGCGAATAATTACTTAGATAAGCGTTTATCTGCTTGCATTAGTATCAACTCTTTTCATTAAACGGGAAATTCTTTTTTTAAACATCACGGTAATTACGAAACAGATATTATTTACACTCAAAAGCTGTAATACTTTGCTGGGAATCTTCTTATAATATGTATCGCTAAACATTATATTCACAGTGCTTTGAAGGGTCAGAGCGACTCGTTGAGCTTAACAAGCTAGCTAAGGAATTCTGCTTCGTGTGGTGACAGATTTAAAAACCAGGTCTAGACGTAACGTTAAAAGGAAAATCTTCTTAAAAGAGCAAAGAATGAAGATGAATTTATGAAAAAGCCTACGTTTATTTGCCTTCTTTTTAGTTAAATTCCATTCATATATCTCTTTCCATCTCTCTTCCTTCCTATCTACATTTCCTTAAAAAAAGTAAGGAACTCCTTCTGTTCTTCGCTTTGTGAAAACCCAGCGGTCGTAAATTCTCGCCTCAGAAACGACAAGAAACGCAATTGCTTCCGCATCCACTTTAACAATATTTCAAATATGTTCAAACCGAGGGTCACCGGGTAAGTCGTATTTTCGGAAAAGCAACTTCATTTTTCTTTCAGAAGTGGAATTTATCTTCATTGATAACGGATTGAGAAATTTAGTAGCTTTGTTAATTTGTTTTATTAGAATTCCTTTCACGAATTCGCTTCTCTGAAAAACAACTTACTTAAAAGAATTCATAGTCATTATTCTGAAAGAGTATTCTGAAATTTGTGCCATCAAAGCAAGGTCGCTACTAATGGCCATCGTTATTAAGGACAAGGAGCAGTAGAAGCACAAAAATACTTGTCGATAAAATTCCAAGTTTGAGGTACTTTACAGTTTACACCTCATTTCACACCCTGTCGCTCCCATTTGTTACAAAATGAGCAAAACCCTTCTTAAGGACAACTCTAAACTTTTTTTCCTATCTTGAATAGATTTCAGAAAATTTTAACTCGATATAGACGTATAAAAGCAATGCTATTTACATTTATCCATTAGACGAATTATCGAAGCTCTTGATAGTCTGTAATTGATGAAACAATCTGTTCGATGGAAGAATTAACGATTAACGAGCCCCTCATTGTAGAAAGGAGCAGTGTTCTGTATGCGGTACGTGAGTGAAAAGGGCGGTGCGAGAGGGATGATAAAAGAGGGATGATAAAGGAGCGAAGAAAAAGAGGTCTCTTTACTGCAAAACGGAGGGTAAGTTTCCTTTTGCTCCTTGCTCAGAGGCACGTGACTATCGCAGGGTTTTTCCGTCAACTCAGAACGCGCTTAGTTATTTTGTCGACTAAAAACCGGTAATTCCGTCAAATAGCTCTGAAATTCCTGTTGCAAAGAAAAACTAGATACTCTATCCTCGACTCTTTGCGAACAGCTTTAAAAAGAAAACGAGCCCCTATCAAGCGACAGGATAAAAGTGTACAAATATTCTTTTAATTAAAAAATAACGTAAATAAATTAAAACCTAAAAAGATTGCATTTTTTAAGTAAAAGTAATTTCTCGCTAGTTAGAATATACTTTTCATCTCTTTTCTTCACTTTCTATTATTCCTCAAAGACGGAAAGCCGTCCCTAAAATTCACGTTGAATATAATTCATAAGCCGTTAAAAGCTATCTTCTTCGTCGAGGTATTTTATCTAGGTGCCTAACCTAAATAATAAGTTTGTAAGGAAATTTTGTAAAGGAGTATTTGCCTTAAAACTGTGGCTAAACAAACTGATTCGTTATCACTAACTTCTTCTTTAAGCTAAAGTTGAAAAACTTTCTGACACGTATTTTAAACGCTGGACAGTAATCTAATTGATATTGATTACATATAATAAAAATTTCATATATAATTCAGCAACGATTTTTTTATATTAACTGCTGATCACATTACTTATTATCACTCGCTCAAGTAATGACTTGTTTCGCTTCCATAATCATTAATCAATATAACTCATTAATCAAAATGCCTTGTCTCTTATTCCAGTCTAGCATTGATCTGGTTTCTAATAAGTTATAGTTTCCTTAAAATAATAATCTAAATACTTGTTTAGATAACTAAAGCGAAGAGAGAAAATTGATTCCAAATGTGAATGACAGTCTACTAATTCCTTAAATCATGTCCATAAACCATATTTGATATCTAAGAGAGAAATTTGAGGGGTCTTCGGGCGCAGAACTCCCATGACATCAATTATTGAGGATCGCCTCTAGCAGTCATTCCTCCACCTCCTCTCTTCAACCCTTTGAGTTATTTCCCGTTTGCTTCGATGCTCGTCCATCAAGCCAAGCTTTGCTGAGCTTGAGTGGACGCTACCAAGCCAGAGACACTTAATATTCAATCGCCTATTTGTCACGTTCCTCACTCTGGCCTTTGAATAAATGTATCTGATGAATTAATTTCATTGCCACCACGACTTTCAACAAGCATCGAACGTTTCCCATTCTTTAATTCCCCACAGATTTCTAAACAATACTTATATAAATCAAAATAATATATTGTCGCTGTTATATTTTGCTTATACATTTGACAAGTCTACTTTCAGTATGTCAAATTTCTCTTAGACACTTTCTCCTATATTTTTCATTAAGTTTTACCGCAAATTATCCCTAGAGAAAATTCAGTGCAATTATGTAAAAACTAATTACTCTAAAAATCTTGATTGCTTCTGCACATTTGATTCGGTTGGATCCAAAAAGACTAGTGTAGAGTCAATAGTTAAGCACGAGTTCCTCGCGAGGCAGGACGGTTGGTAAACGGGAAATTTCGCGGATAGAAACTCAATCCGGAACTCGTTCCACCGGCTTTATCGGACGGCGCTGGCAGCCCAACCGGAAACGAGGGTCGAGTTAACTGGATTCCTGAACGTAGCTGTGACCCTGGCCTGCAGCCTGTTACTAGTTTGTTTACACAGAGGAGAGCTTCGTGCAATTCCGCATCTCGATATCATCTCTTGTCTCTATTAAAATAATAGCGAATCAATCTCCCTATTTAGGGATCGCAAAATTCAAATAAGCCTACCCATTGCCCACATTGTTTGCTATTAAGATCTGATGATATTGTTAAACATTCCAACGCTAATACATATTTCCAAGGTTATTGCTATACTTGATTTTAAAAATTCCCTGACATTTCTGCGTGGTTCTCAGGTTTCTTATTATTTTCCACATTGATTATTTCATTCGAAAAAGTCTTCTTAACTTCCATTTGGTTGCGACACCAAAAAAGCATCGTTGCTTGAGACAACGGCAGAGACAAAGATCGCGAAAAACAGGTTTGCGCGAAATATGACGCAATATATTTCGAGAAGCGGAAAGACATGAAAAACAAGTGCATGTTGCTCTTTTTTAGTCTTAGATTACAAAGCGGGATGAACTAAACTACTGTGAGTAGTAGTTTCGGTGTTTTTAATTTGAAAACTGAACGACTCTAATAAATACATGTTGACACTGATGGATTCAACAGAATCTAAAATTATTTGGAATATAAATAGAAAAGAACGGTAACATACTGATTATGTTTGATGACAAGAAAAAAGTTCATACAACGCTTCTTTGATGGCACTTTGTTTCCATAATAGTCTCCCTCTGTTAACAAAGTGGTATATGTATAATTGATGAAGGTTGTTCCCAATGCAATTAGTGTCGGTTAGCATCAAATTATATCTTCACCGAGAAGTATAATATACTTTATTCATTTATTATTTCAATTCATCGATTAATATTTATACAAATTTCACACGTCGATGCAGGCAGTTAAAAATGTATTGCGCCCTGAATTAAAACCGATTTATTCGAAAATCACTTGTTTTAAATACAGCAGTTGGTTCGAATTTTGTTGAAATTCATTGCACTCTTTTCTCTCGGCGAATTCAGTTAATTGAGCGATTTCTGCAGCTCGTTCTACAATATTCACATCGATTACCCATTAACCGCAAACTCTTAACGAGGAAGAATAGAAATTCAAGCGAGGGGAAGGCGTACCGTCAAAATCAACCGTGTCTTCATTCCCCTGGGACCTGACCTAACTATGAAAACATCCTGGAGAACATTATGCAGTGAGCTTTCATGTCATAGTAGGCTAACATAATTGGACAAGTAGGTCAACGGGATCGATATTCAATACTTAATTTGGACCAATTTTGGCGCTATTCTGTGGAGATCGACTTCCTCAGACCGTCTCTCCGAGTCATGAACCTCAATCCTCCTCGTACTCCAAGCTCCTCCACATGCCCTGTTATCGGAAACCTCGTCGGAAACGATAATGGCGCATGCAAGCGAGACATCTGATTTCTCAATGCTCGGGAAAAGATATATTCTCAATTCTGTTCATTCCTTAAATTCAATAGGCTCAAATAACAAAGGAGATTCGGAAGCTGAATCTCGAAAACATTTCAGTCACTTCAGTCAATGTGAAACTATCCAAATAATATTGAACCCACCTAAAGTATCTCTTTTGAGAACAAATACTCATAAAATGATGAAATACAATCTTTTATATCAAAAGCATAAAAATCGAGAGCAAATCATTGATGTTTTCGTTTTGGGTGTCCCATGACAAAGTCTATAAAGCGACTTTCCCTGGTGCATTGCTGCATTCGTTGTAGAAGGTGTCGTAAATTCAGTTGTGAGGGACAAGCTAATAAGGAAAACGCTACGCACGATGGATACTTTGATACGGTTTGCATATTCATTTGAGAGAGAGAGAGAGGTTGTTTGAGATCGCGTAACAAGTCACCTCCCCTTCGCATCTCCGTCACTATTTCTCCTTCCTAACTGTTTCCACCAACCCCTCATACCCTTGGTCTGCCCCTCGAAAGGCCATCGTCGCTCTCTCTGTTTCTGCCTGATGTTCTCTACGTCTCTCCCGCCTCCAACTCTCTCAATTCTGGTCTTTTCTCACTCTTTCTCTCGGTATTTCGCTTCCTCACCACATGGTGGAAGGGTGAGAGCAATGAGACGAGGAGGTGGTTTCCATGGAAACCATCCAGCCAACCATCCTGGTTCAGCATCGCGCCTGCAACCCCAACTAGATCCGACTCGGTGGCACCGTCTCTGAATCCGGAAACGAGCCTACTTCTGCGACAGATCGACTTCTCCACTACCCTCCCAAGCGTCTAATTTTCTTTCTCTGTACATAAACTGCCGATGATAGTTGTAATTTCGTGGCTTCAACTGCAAAATCCAGAGGATGGACTTGGATCCTTTGTAATGGGGCTTGAACATTTGGGATTCTCTTTGCGAGGCTTATCGACAACATTTGAATTATACATTTGCCGCACTTGAGGTGAATTTGGCCAAAAAACTCAGGGTGAAGTGCAGATAAAAAAGATGAAGAAAAGGGAAGAAAAGAAAGACAAACTCACTGCTCACTCCAGTCAACTGGAGGATCAAAAAGATATAAATATAATCAAGTAAAATTTGTAGATTGATCAAAAAATAAACAGATTGAAATACGAATGGGGTTGTTGAAGCTGTTCCCATATTTACAATTGACATTTCACATCGGTATTGTGTAAGAAATCGATTGTTAGCCTCCCTTCTCAAGGAATCAGTCAAAGAAAGAGCGTGATATAAAATAGTTATTCGCGGAGAAAAGGTTTAAATCGAAATATGAAAAGAAATGCGTAACTATTGCACTGAACTTCCTCACCCCTCAGCAGTTCTATCTAGTTACAATAGAAGGGAGGGTGACTGAGAATGAAAGAAACTCACGTACCTGTTGGACGATTGTTGGAACGCGAAATAATTCACGATACGATCACACTCCCCTCGAGACTCGCAGTCTTTTCCATCACCGTTGGACAGGAAAAAACTTGGAGGAGCGTGACTATACCGCCCACTTATTTTTTTTTGTATTTTTGACGTAAATGAAAATAGAAGAGGTCGAAATCCTCTTTCTAACCAATAAATGAAGAGAAAGCATGAAAAACATCATTATGTGATATTGTTATATGTATATAAAGTAATAATAGTAAGTTACTTATATAAATTGAATTTAAGAAACAATTTTTCTTACAATTAATGTGAAAAGCAGAGAGTAATTTCTATTCACTACGAGTTTTCTTGTTCGAAGTATGAGGGTTGTTCAGACCCCAATAAATAATTAATGAAGCAAGGAAGGAGATTAGATTCGAGGCTCGGGATTTATAGTTGAAAGGTTGGGTGAGAAGCTACAACATCCTGATAAGCTTCTCAACTCAAACTCAAATTAATATTATAAAATCATTTGCATATGATCAACTCTTGCGCAAGTTATAATTTAAAACAGATTCACAAGACACACCACAAAGTAAAGAAGGTTCCCTTAATTTTACCAAATTCTCAAATTATTCCCAAATAACCTGATACTAATTTTAAAGCATCTCTTTTAGAAGTAATTCTCTTAATTAATGACTTCCCATTCTCTTCGTTATAATATCTTTATGTGGAAGAAGATATAAACCTAGTTGTGAAATCATCAGTGAAATAGAGTTAGCATATGTAGACAGTTAGAGGGATAATGACCGCTACAACAACTCGTGAATGATTTCCGATGAGATTCGAAACAAGCCATACTGATGGAGTATTTGACGTCAATGTGTTAATTTAAACGCGAAACGATGTAGGACGGTTTATTCGCGGTCGCGACGAGCAAACGACAAGCGCTAAAAAGTTTCGGTTAAATGGTTAAGTCTGAGACATGTTGTTTAAATATATCCAAAGGGTCCACAAAACCACATCATTCATTTTCAAATGTTTGTAATGTTTGTTAAATCAGACTTCGTGTATATTCTCAGGTTTCTGGAGGCGAAAAGAACCTCAGAAGGTCATATTATGATTAATTCATGAAACCACACTTCTGCCCCATCAGAGAATTTCAATCAAGCCACAAAATTTATCCACGAAGCTCATCAAAAATATATAAAGGCAAAATTAAATCAAGCAACAAAAAAGAAGATTAAAATTACTTACGAGGCCTCGAGGGTTCAGGTGCTGGGACTTCCGTAAGCTGCAAATAGAAAAAATAGACGTTAATATACAGTTTCACTTTTGCATGCATTTTTTAAATATTAATTTAATAAGCTTCGAAAGTTAGACATTTTCAATTTATCAACTCGTAGTTAACCCAACCACATATTTTGTTTAGTGCATTTGAAAATTTACAACTGGAAACTCTACTAGCTCTGCGTTTTCAACCTTGAAGCTCAAACTTTCAAGGATCAAAAACTAAAGTTTCGTGGAAGCTGCTTGATGCTGATTCAAACATTTACTACTTGAACATATCTATTCTGAACACTTTTATTTTATTTTGGATGTAATCCTCATATTTTCAAGCAAAGGAAGCGTTGACATTAGTTTAATTAATTAAATTGTAATTTATATTCTACTAATTGCAATAAAGTCTCTTTAGAAGTAAACCCAAGAGAAAAGTTTTTTTTAGGAATTTGTTAGTACATAATTGAAAGTTACAGTTGACGTCTTTTTCTTTTTTTTCGGCAGCTAAGTGAGTGTCGGACATACGTTTGCGAATGCGCGGAAGGTGCGAGACCGAATTAACCCACATTTACGAGCTAATTTCTCAGTGTAGGGGCGAAGTTCGGGGCAAAGAGGATATCTCTTTTCGTACGTTTTCCTCATTTTGTCCGACTCCTTCCTCCTCGAAAGAGGAAAACGAGTCGTCCTCTCGAAGCACACACGTCTTGACACGATGCCAAGTGGCACGAGACTCCTTGTGCCAAGCACACCAGGCAATTTGAATTCTCCCGGTGTTTATACCGCGTGCATAAGCATGAAAGGAATGAATCGAAGAGCACTGTTCTAAGATTTCGAATTGGGAATGAAACTCATTACTTAGAAAATCGGTTAAAGACCTTTTAACGAGAAACCGTGTATGTGTTTTTAATTGATTTTCTTTTAGTTTAGTATAGAAACTCGGTGATGTTAGTGTCCAAATAATATAATTTCATTAAAAATTGATTTCTTTATAATTTAATGAATGTTATTCTTACCTTAGCAAGCACTGGATTAAAGGTGTATTTGGACTCGATCTCTTTCCTGGGTGTCTGAGCAATGGCCGACAGTGGCGTTGTTACCGTCGATGTCATTTCCTGAAACAAAGAAAACCTCAAGTTTAGCAACCATAGCGACGTTTTCGCCAATTTTCCACAAGAGAGAAACACGAGCTGAGCAACTTGGAACGAACGAGAAAGGAGAAATTGGAGGAGTTCGAAGGCGAGGATGAGAAAGAAAAAAAAAAGGATAAAAGGTAAAGAAAACTTGCACTCGAAGGTACTTGTTGACTTAAGAGGACAATTAATCGTCTGAATCGAGTTTAGCTCTAGAGATACGTTTGTTTAACCAAGGACAAATATTTAGTCACACATAGTACAATTCCAGAAAATGACTCCAATGGTTTGTTTGTATTATAATGAGTGTCATTCCCATTTTCCTTAAATCAATAGGTTTCCCGATTGAAGAAATCCTGCTTCAATCATGAATCTTTCAATCTTTTTAAACATAATTTGTGACTCATCGAGTATTGAGTATGGCTTCTAGGTCGTCGTACGCAGACGTCATTGCTGCGTATTTTTCGCAAATAACGAGCCGCGAATATTTTTGGTGCGAGAAAGCATATCCTTGAAATTATGCAAACAAAAACGAAGTCACGTATATCGCCATTGAGCCCGCACGTTTCTGCAATAACCGATTTAATGCTGAAGCAAACGAATAAACTTTGAAACGAGAACGAAAAATAATATGAAAAAAATGCAGAGAATACGAAGTATTTCGAATATAGCAATAGTAAAAAAGAAAAAAAAACCTCCCAGCAAAAACGTGTCATTCTAAAAAGAGAAATCTGAATGAATGTTGCCGAAAATTCATTGGAAGAGTATAAAAATTCATTACTAGGATTGCATACACAATATACATTCAATGCATAAACTGTTTGGAAACTGTCGTGGGTTATTTCCTCCGACGCGCAACATGATTGGTGAGAGGACATTTCCCGATTTATCGGTAAACGAAAAATAGACGTCATGTTCATAAAAAGTTTCTGCAGCTGCACACATCGAAATGCTTTTGAAAAATAGCCTTCACTTTCTACGTGACGTAAAGAAAGCGGCAACTGGAGCAGGAGGCTGGCAAACAGGATATGGAAAAAGTACTCAAGAAGGGAAATAAAATGAGATGTAAATCGAGAGAAAGATCAAGAAAAATTAATTTTAACTACACATATAGCCAGAGAACCAATAAATGAAACTAAGTGCTAAATTTTAAAATTCTTTTATGACTTATTACTTGTATTTACTCATATTTGTTCAAAATCAAGTAAGTTTAATTTCTTGAATAATAAATACTTCTGCAGCTTCCGTACATTGAATAATGTGAGTTGAGTTTATGAACAATAGAAGTTAATTCAAAATAGGAGTCCTTTTATAGAACGTGCGCATCGTAGAGCCACAGACAAGTAAAAGCCTACAAGTTTATCCTCAGACCGGATACTTGGTACCCGCATGTATATATACGAGTTAACTATACTTAAGTGAATATAGTCAAGCGCAGGGTAATTATGCCGAGCACGTGAAAGAGTGAAAACCCGTTACAGTGCGGCAGAGTGCACCTCTTCGCGGAACTCGACTTGTGCACTTGCACATTACACTTGCTCGGCGGCGCTGCACTCGCACAATAAGCCTTTGCTGTGCCATATCACGCCGTACGAAAATCTAATGGGTTTCAAAGACGAATGTTTCCATTGACGATAAAGTTGAAGACAGTCACGAAAAACTCTTTTCACACCCTCGCAAGAGGACAAACCCCTCTAAATGACTAAACTTTCCCCTTCCTTATATTTCATCCCAGCACGTGACAAATAATGGAGAAGCAAACTACAAACGGGATGAAATGAAAGGGTATACACATAAATTCAACAATCAATGTGCGGGGAATGATTGAAACGATCTCAGAGTACGATTATGAAGAAAATAATAAAGAGTCCAACTGCTGTGACTAATAATTCAAATGATTTAATAGCAACTCAAAATTGTGCCTATTGTGAATTTCTATAAGCTTTTCAGACCATTTACACAAAGAGGAAGTGATTATTGTGAAAGATCATTATGTGAGTTGTGTGTCAATTATAATCAAACAATTTTGTATGTAACACCATTCCTTAGGAATCAAGATTGTACTTTTATGGGGATGAGCTCAACACGAGCGATGATATACGACTGGTCTTTATTACAGATTTATAAGCAGGAGATGTTACGATTGCTTGTCTCGTTTACACCGTGTAATCACTATGCGCCACTAATGATCAATTTTTAAACACTTCTATTTGCCGAGAAAAAGTATCAATATAAATCCTTGACAATTAATTTGTAGATTTTTAATTTAGGATCTATGGATAACATCTAACATTTTAAGATATAAATGTTCTATATCTAAACTTCAACATAATATATGACCTTAAATTCATGGTCGCCTTAAGACTTTGTCATAAACCGTAAACATTATTTGAATCATAAATTATAGATTCAGGGAAAAAATGAAGAATTTTCAATTTTTAGTTGCGTGAGTTCATCAATTCTTGCGAAAGTCATAAAATAAGCTTTGATTTACGATTAGAGGATGTAAATCTAATATAGCAATTGTTACCATAATTATAATAATTTACTGTAATTACAAGTCTTGGGCGATTACATTAATTACCAATTTTTAAGTCAGTCGTTTTTCAAAAGTTTTAAATGAATTTATATCTTAGAAAAACTTGATTATAAAAATCTTATGTACTTTCTAGAGAGAAAATTTGGTTTTAACAACCGTGATTTCTTAATACTTTTTATTTACATCATATTGTGTGAGCGAGCTTATTTATTTGACAGTTTTATGCTACATAGCGCGTTGATCGTTATTTCTTACTTTTGTCTTCTATTTTCTTTTCCGGAGAAGTGCATAAATCATTGACGGGGTGGAAAGGCATTAACGAACTCTACCGAACAAATGGGAATATACTCGAACTTCAATTTAATAACATCTTCTTCAGAAATATTTTCTAGGTAACTTTCTCTTCTATTATAACTTTCATTTTATAATTTAGTCTTCGATTGAAAACTTCGAAATTGTGATTTCAAACTTTTCATAAAAAAAAAGTTCTTATCAAAGTTATTTTTCCATAAAGAGTTTATCTAATTTATTTGATATTATCGATAATCTTTACTGGACGAGTTGGAAAATAGGATAATCTCAATTACTTTTTGTTTCCGTTGGTTCAATAAAATCATTCAAAGAATAAATATTTGTAGTTGTTTAGTAAATTAAGGAACCTGATGACATTGTTACATCAACGTTGTCGTTGTGGTTTGTCTCAGTGGATAGAACTGGGCGTGTAACGTACGTTGGTAACACGAATAGTTGGCCCAGATTCTGTAGGTGACTGTTTACTATCGGATTGGCAATTACCGAACCAATGTGGAACTTTTAGTTAACAAATCATCACTCATTCATCTGAACCAGGTTTTCTTGATCGACGATAGTTAAATTTTTCCGATACGTGTCAATACTCTGAAGAGATTTAAATAATTTAAAAATAATTCATTTTTTAGATTGAGCGACACACCATCCATCAGTTCCAAATTAAAATGGCCTTGATAACTCGAAATCGGTTAAACTGATTATGAAATGTAGTCTAGTTAAATTCTAACAAGATTAAAAAGTGCAAGGATTATTGGACATAATTATGTACATTTGAATTAATTTTCCATTCAAATATATACATAATATGAATCACAAGGGAAAAAGTTTATCACAATTGAAAAAAATAGAGAAGGGTAGAAACCGGATCAAAAAACATGAAGGGTTC
The DNA here is from genome assembly GCA_900474275.1 of Synergus japonicus. Lineage (NCBI taxonomy): Eukaryota > Metazoa > Arthropoda > Insecta > Hymenoptera > Cynipidae > Synergus > Synergus japonicus. The sequence continues at coordinate 28,696 of UCOH01011402.1, read as the reverse complement.
TTTTTATTTCCTTTTTAAGGCCCTTGCCTCGTTTTTTTTTTTTTCAAAATTTGATATCACCAAAATACTGTCCAGTAAAATTAGAGATCACTTTGTTAATTGCAGACATATTCTCTTTTGATTTAAAAAATAGAATAGAGTTGAAATTGGTTTCAGTAACCAGGTGACCTGGATAAGGATAGGTAATTTTGTTTTTTTGTTTGAATAAACAGAACTAGTGAAGATTACCTCTTTCACAACCACAGGAGGGATGCTGTCATTTGCGTTCTATTTTATTAATCGATAGGATTGCAATAGAGAGAAAATAACGCAGGAAATAAAAAGAAACCGAAAAAGAGAAAACCGGAAAAAGAAGATCTTTGAGATCAACGAAGCAATCGATATTTGAAAACGCAATTCATTGGACTAGTAGACCTAGAATATATATTTACAAAAGAAATACAGAAATAGATTTGATATTTCAAGGATAACATTCTTATTGATAAGAATTTCCACAACTGAGCTTGTAATTTTCAATCCAGAATTTGCAAGCAATTCTACTAATAAAAGAAGGAAGGAAGTGATCAGGAAGGAAAAGAAAGCAGAGGATCTCGGTGAATCTCTTGCGTTCGTCAGAGAAGAATGTGATATATTCAAGTGTGTAGTAGCCATCTTGCCGTCGTTGAGCGCAATTAGCAGTCGCATTTACGATGCCTACTGGCGCAACCCGTATTTTCCCACGGGTCAGCCGTGAGAATAATTCATCGGCTCAAGCCAGTGTCTATAGAGTACGAACTCTGAACAGACAGAACGACGATACCCAGTAGCCAACTCGTAAATTCCCTTGAGAATCGAAGCCCTTCTGCTTCGCCTAGGAAAAGATTTGCAAAGCTTCCACTGCCTTCCTAGACACTCAACGCAATACACCAAATGACTTTTAGAACTATTGGTATACCAACTCAAAGACATATTTAAATCGAGAACTAATACCATTTATAATACCAATTTAATAAATCCAATATTACTAATAATAAACTAGTCACTCGTTAAATCAAATTAAATCATATTTTAGTAGCGTGCGTAATTTATCAGGCGTCGCGAAAAATCAATTCTTTTCTTGCATGCAACACAAATTTGGCAAACAATTACAGTTATCGTTATGTCAAGTAATGCTAATTCCCCCCCCAGCAGGACTCATATTTAATTATTTTCTGCTGGGTTGGAAATAAATCAAGGCAGGCGTAAAATGTCTTTAGGAAGGCAAACATAATTCTTCGAGAAAGGCTCTATTAAGAAAATAGGCCGCTAAATTCCTTTAGTCTCATCCCCTTAGTTCTTACTTGATCCCTAAGCCCATCTCATAATTATTTTCAAACTAAAAATGATCCCCATTCCCCAACCCTATTGGGTCATATGGGAATAGAAATTTGATATTATCGCTTGTTCTGAGGCAGAAAGGCGTCGATCTGGTCTTCCGGAATACAGGATCCCGCCTCTAGGTTTCGTTTAGGTCAATCAAAAGATTTCTACTTCAGCGGGATGCTTTTTTCCTCTCCAATATTGAACGGACTTATGCCACCCGGAACAGAGAGCTTGACTAAAAATGAATCACGAGCGACCATGTTCGCACAATCGAGGGGAGACGATGTTACAATGATGACTCATCGACGCGTTTAAATTGCTTCCCGATCGATAACCCTCCGGGAATTAGAATTTTTGTCATCTCTAAGTAACACGAGCTTGTTAGGTCTTAAACTTTGTCTCAAATTTAGTAGAACAAACGTTCAAGCAGGTCTATTACTTAAACCTCAAAGTGGTAAAAAAAACTATTATTTAAGAATTGAAAAAGTAAAGTTCTTGTGAAGGAAAAATCAGAACTAACAAAAGTGGAATGATCCGCGTGAGAGTTTGAGAATAAATTTCTAGTACAAGTTTTACTTGTGCCGAACGTCGTAATTTGGCATCGATAAAGATTCTTCTTTCCTTAAACTCTAAAGTTGGACTTATAGCAACTGTACAACTTAAAAACTTCATGTTGGTTCTTACCTTCAAAATGTCCTCAACATCTGGAGTATTTTCGTCAAGTGCATTTCTCGAATTGATACCCTGAAAAAAAACAAAGAGTTAAAATCTAAGAATCTAAAAGTCAGTTAATACATAATATGTTTTTTTTTTAATTTTAGAAGAGATAAGATTTAATTTTATAAATAGGATAATATTATCTAAATAGAAATCAGAGAATTGTTTAACGGCTATTTTAAAGACAATTAAATTATTATATAATTGATTATGAAACTCAGGTTTCCATCATAAAGCTCCATTATTATCTTCCCTTTTCAAGATAATAATAATTTATTGAATTAATTACACCCTTCAGTAATTTAAAAATAGAATTTTAAGAGTTCACAATTAGATATTGAACAACATAGAGAGAACAAAAGATTTAGAATAGAAGGCAGAAATAGAATCTGGAAAATTAAACAACCTCGACTTTTTCCAGGATTTTTAGGTTTTGGATAACGCAGCTACCTTTACAATATACATTTTCCTAAACCTTGATTACGGAAGCCATAAAAATCTCTCTAGAAAATTAGTACTTGATCTGAAGTTAATCTGAATCACGAATTAAAAGATCAACAATATGCATAACCAGCAATTGAGAGTGAAACCACAATTCTGAATACTTGTAAGGTATCATTAGATTGGAATGGAACATGAAATCAAGCTAATCGACTGATCGAAAAAACCAAGACGATTTATGTCCGCTTACTGAGAGAAGGTAACTCTTATTTCAATCTTCGATAACTACGTGGGTACTCAATCTCTTCATCGGCTTCATCGACTTTATCGACTTCATCTATGAAACCACAACCGCACCAAAGTGTATCCAAGGGTGCTGAGAAAAACAAGGATAAGTAAAATAGGAAAGCGGGAATCTAGAAAAGAAACAGGTAGCAATCAGAGTTGGCAGATGTTATAGCAAAGAGTGAAAAACGAAAAGGGAAACGAGAGAAAAAAAAAGGAAGAGAATATTCCGCTTTTATTAATCGCGATAAAGTTCTTTATCCCTGTCTATCTGCTTTTCCTATCCTATTTCTTCCGGTCTGAAAATTTTGACGGTAGAATATGAACAGCGGGCGGTTTGCTCTAAAATCAATTTCGTACCTGAAGTACCTTTCATGAAAAGAGGGATGAAACGAGGTAAACCCTTTCACTAACATATGCTTATGCAAAAAGTATAAATGGAGTTATAAAAAGGTTTTCTATTCCATAGTTCTCATATGATTTATATGTTTTATATGTGCCACTTTGCAATAGACATTATGATATCCACAACGTCATGTTTATATGTAAATCATAGAAATAAAAATTGGTTCAAGCAATTTTCGATAAATCTATAGTGTGAATATTCATAAGACTAACTAATAAAACTTTTTTTGTAAGCTCTGCTCATTATCTTTTACATGATTTTAATTTGCATTCTTTGCAAACTGTTTATTTGCCGGTTAAATTGCTCTATCAACGGACTTAGAAAAGTATAGATTTATACTCTTTGGATGTTGTAAATATTATGGGGGATTTATGAGCTGAATATTCAATTCAACAGAAATGAAAATAATTGCGAAACGCATGGGGTGAAAATTAACATTGATTCCCACATAAACTGGGTGAGAATGAGAACGAGATTACATATTTAAATGAGCATGATAATGCTAACGCATTTGAACAATTTTACCGCGGCACGAGCGAATTAATATGAGAGTGTAAATTAATTCTTTAATGTAAGCGTGATCAGGAGAATAATGAACAGAATCATGTGTGAGTTTTATGTGCAGTAATAAATATACATAAAGTGAACTTATATAGTTTCTTAGCCTCACGACCCTTTTATTTTTCCACTTCTAGACGAATTGAAAAAATTATTTTTCTTCCTGGTGTTTTAAACTGAAAACCTTCCATAGGACTATTAACGAAATTTTTAATATATTAAAACAGTACTTCCTTAGCATGAATTTAAATATGAAATATTAGCCATTTAGATGTTAACATTATTGTCTCAGTGAGACGGTGAACCGAAGTTTTAGACAATATATGCCTAAAACTAGTTTTCCTAAACAATTTTGCTAAACTCTCGTTAAATAAGCCACCCGGGCAGCACAAGTACCAATGCATCATTTGAGCCTAATTCGACTTAGATTACAGTTCCCGACACCTCGTTCTCCGTTTTCAACAAGTTCGCAGACGGCGACGGTGATAAAGACAAGAGGTCGTGTGCCACAGACATACATCTTCTGGAAATGATGACATAATGTTATCGCAGTCCGCGTTAGAGTCGTCAATGTCATGCAGTCATAAGACCCCTCGACTTGTCTCCACGTCTCTGTATTCTCTCTAGCTTATTCTCTCTAGAATCTAGACTAGAATTTAGACAAAATTCTGGGTAATATCGATACTTACATTGTCCACTGGTATTCTCGGTAACCGACTACCGGCGTTGTGTAGTCTGCTGCCGGTATTACTGAGACTGCTGCCGGTTGAGCTGCTTCCGACCGAGTTTGGTGGCGGCGGACCTTTTGCCGGAAGCAAGCCATGACTTCGATGGTCATTGCTATTGCCTCCATGCTTGACTGGTTGACCAGGATAGCCGCCTCTTCCCCCGTAGGGTGGTTTTCCATCAGCAGGTTTGACGAACCCGCCACGCTGCGCCGAGGCGTGACTCGAGGAGTTGAAATTCGACGAGTTGGAACTCGACCTGGGCCCCCCTGGTTTCTTGAACTCCTGTGACGAAGGTGAACTCCTCGTACTGGATACGGAGCCGCCTGGAAGCCTCGGCGCCGATGGATGCGTCGAACCCGAATTTGACAACACATCGATTCCGATCAGCCTCTTCGGATCATCCATCACCATCGGCCTCAGCGCCGAGTAGCTACCCAATTTCGACTGGATCTGTCGAGTAGCTCGGTCGTGAGTATCCGGATTCACCTGAAACACAAACATTATTACCACGTTAGAACCGGTCTTGAGAATCAGAAACGCTTGTCTATATTGATAGGGAAGAAGGTAACTCAATGCAAATTGACCTCTTAAGAGCTCTTCCGACTTGATAAACGTTTCAAGTGGGAAGGACGAAGGGCGTCAAGGTAGAAGGGTGCGATGGGCTTCATAATTCATTAAGGCTATGCTTGGAAAAGGTGTCATTGTGAGTCACCTGTTTGAAGGGTCAATTTTTTTAGATGCTCGAGCTTTTATAATCGAGATTTTCATTTAGGAATTTGTAATTAGTTTCAAAATATTGCGTGAAAAGAAATACATGGTGCAAATTGAAATTATTCTTGTAGAAATAAAACTATGAAGTGAAAATTGATAGTCTGTCCCGGTTTTTGATAGAATTCAGACATCATTATTCTAGTTAATTACAAACAATTGGATCTTCAATCTAGATTGAAAGATATCAATTGCACTTTTTCAGATAATTAAGACAGCACTTCTGCCGGAAAAAAGTACCGGGATTTGATTGTTATCATTCTCGATAGCTCAAAGCTCAGACATAGTAACAACTAACCAGTAAATGTTGGTATTTTTTCTAAGAAAAGATAACGGCAAAGACAGAAGAAGGAAGTTGATGAAGATAAAGTTTATAATTACAGAAACACGGTATGTACTTTTTCAGTTGCAAAGTTTTAATATCGCCTTATGTCCACTTCAAGTAACGGTACTAAAATAAAGCAAGAAACATATCCTTGAAAAAAACTTGGACTTTATAGCAAATATGATATTAGAGGAAAGAAACCAAAGTCCTCCACTATCAATATTATCAAAGATTAGATAGTAAAAGTAGGATAATCTGCAGATTGAATCGTGACTTCTTATTACAAATGACAGAAAATGTTAGCTCATAGAAGAAGTCTTGGCAAGTGAACTTTTACTCAACTTCGTGTGCCAAGATAGATAACTAAATCATTGTCAAAGTGTTCGAAACCATACAAATTACAGGATTCGTACCAAATTAATATTTTCTCAAGAAAACAACAGTTACAAAAGCTTCAAATTTCAATCTCTTTCCTCGAGAGTATTCTTTATCTTGCGAAAAATTCTACTTATAGTTGACAATATTCTGCACGGAAAAGACCAGTGTCTGTATCAATATCTGAATTGTTCGCAACAATAGGAGGAACGTCAACGAGGAGAGAAAAAGCAAATAGGACGACTAGAGAGGAAACGATTAGGTCATGGTCTTCCCTTCATTCCTAACCTTGGCCAACATCGACTAGGCATTCTTTAGGCTATACATACTTATAATCACATTCAGTTTGCATGCCTTGTCTCTGGAATATTATACGCTTATTGTCCTCAATCAATAAAAGGTTGAGTTAATTTTCGTAAGGATTCTTTTGTAATTTATGAGTTCTTCTCTCCCATTTGTCTCTGGAAAAACTGGCAAGGCAAAGCAAAAATTGGAAACAAAGAAAGACTGCAATTGGCAAGCTACTGTGGACACATGAACGTTCGTGAGTACGACAGAGCATCTCTCTAGCAAAACACTTGGACCATCGCAAGTCGGAGATTCTTACTGCAAACCTCGCAAAAAGTAAAAGCGCTTGATCTTTGCCAGACACGCGGTGAAATAAAGGAAGAAAGAATCCCTTCATCTTCTTCGCTTTGCCTCGAAAGATTCCCATTTCCCGTCTATCTGCGTACCTTCGAGTCTCTTTTTATGCGATCTACGAGACGCTCATGACATTATTTGAATTTCTTTCTCCTCTCTACACAAAAGTTCGACAAGATATATCATACTTTTCTGCAAGCAAGCTAACTCACAAGAGACTTCTTTCTTAAAGAATCTGTTTTTGAAATTGTTTTCTAAGAAAATTTCAGAAATCAATGCATGTATAGCAATCGCATCAGCTTTCAAGATCTTTTTATTAACGATGAAAAATGGTCTCACAAAGCTAAGTAGCCAATCATTTTGACCCTGATAAGCCTCTAAGGCGTTCATTGCTTATCACGAGTCGTGTATAGTTCAATCGCTATTGAATGACCAATAAACTATAGAGGATCTTTTATCATTTGACCATGTTCAAAGATTCTAATCTTTTTTCCTCCCTTCAGAATACAAATCATGTATTTTTACAGCAATCAATCACACTGAATATTCGCTGTGAATTCATATGTAGTGCGAAGCACTTCAACGCATAATGCTGTGATATAGAGTGACCCATAAACTCGAATATGACACATCGATTTTGCTCCACGACATCTGGATACTCCATAAATTTCTTTGAATGCGAAAGGAAATAATATTTCAAACACCTAAAAGAAGTATATTGCGAGAATTTAGGGACTTTGGATATAAAGTAACAGTTAATCTTAAACTACACTTTTTCAATATACTTGAATGCAATATTTCATAATTTATAAGTAATCAGGATTACTACGTCACGCGTTCACGAACTGTATTCAATCCATTTATTATTAGTAGCGAACATTCATTGGTTGAATCAATTCCGTTATAGAAGACCGGACTAACTAGTGTACCAAGTAATTACGTAGCTGTCAAAGGGCTTTTATGGAATTTTAAGGAATATTAAGCGATTACACACAAGGCGGGTAAGTTAATGACGTTAAATCTGATAAAACCTACCACAAGAATATAGGTCATAAATTTATAACAAAAGTGGGAAAAAATTTGCAACGCAATCAGAAATTTAGTTATAAATTTAAGACCCATATGTACAAGTTTCGGATGAAAATCAATTTCCCAAAGAAAGCTTCTAGCAAAAAGATTATTCAGGAAATAATATTGAAGCCAATAGTGATCTCTCCCACAATGTACTTACATAAAACCCTATAGAATGTGTCGTGTAAAGTGACTTCGAATGTAACGTAGCGTGGCGTGGCGTCACGAGTATGAGGTAAGCGGATTTCCGCTTTTGAAGTATGTCTGCATGTGTATAGGTACCGAGAAGGGTACACAAGTGAAAAAACCGCAGTAAAATTGTAGCGAAGCAGGTGGATGTCTCGTTTGAGGTCGCGTGAGTTGCGGCACGTCCACAATCTGCCCTCTTTGCCTCTCCACACCCTTAGGATTCAACCTCTATTTTCTTGCTCTCAGTTTCCCTTGCCCTCTTGTGGTGTATCGTATCCGATCCCCATGCGATGGTATACGTTCAGGATCGAGAAGTCTCGGCCACAAGGGAATCCAGTGGAATTTAGTTATAGTATAAGTGTTGAACCCGGTTTACCGATTACTAGTAACCATTAACCTCCAGTCTCCCACTTTTTTCTCCCCTTCTTTTGTCGATCGTTAGTCGTTAACCCCGCTGCGTAGTTCTTTCACTGATCTTTTTCTCCCTCTTTCCATCTTCTTTTCCATCTGCCTACACTAACCTTTGGTTGCTCCCTTTACGATCAAAGGATATCAGATGCTAACTTCAGTCAAAGAGAATTTTTATGAAAGAGTAGGAAAACTGTGATAGATCTTGAGAGAAGCTCTTGAAAGAGAATTTTTATTGTTTATTGGTCGGAAATAAAGTTATAGATTTCCGATTCTGACTAACTCTCATAAGCTTGATAAATATACGCCAGATTATAAATTGAAGGCAATGGAGATATAAAAAGGGAGTAAATATTTGATAGTATTGGAATGTAGGGAGAAAACTTGCAAATTACAAAAGTGATTAACAATCTTCTCATAAAATTTGGCCACTTTGAAAGTTGGAATTGAGGTAGAGAATCAGTGAACTGAATTGGATTAGAGTAGAGTGCATAAAACGACAGAGCGTAACGTTTGATCGCGGAGTAATACTGGGCGGGCAAGCACTGGTAATTAATCACGCTCCAGTCAAGGTCTTCACGGACCTCTAAGTAAAACGTTCGCTGGGAGCCAAACGTGTAGACTCTACAGTGTGCACTGTACAGGTGCGCTCGTGCGAGCGGTGGAGCGTTAATTAGTGTTTCATTAGCAGGTCGGATCGAAGGTGTATAAGTAACCTTATGTGACGCTCTTAAACTGCTTCTGATTTGAAATCGATCCAGAGCTTTTTGTTAAGAACGTTGAAATGTTGATCTTGCGACTTTGCTGTCTAGAGTGCGGGTGGGCCAACCTTGTACCATATAGAGTGATAATTTATCAAACATTGTAACACGCTCTGATACCAATGGATATATCAATTTGTTTATCTCCACATAATGATAAAAGAAAAGCACTCTCATTTCCGACAACCAAATAAAGCTTAAAACTGTAATAAAATTCTGTATCTGAACTTTCGTTTCCCGAGTAAGAATATTTTAAACAAGCGTGAAATTAGATTCTCAATATAAATTACAGTTATAATACGCGAAGTATATGATCACTCTTCTTAAAATGAAAGGTCCCTGATGTCTAAAATCTCGACGATGGAAGAGAGTAATTAAACGATGATAAAGGGGGATAACCGTGGAAGTGGATGGAAGAGAGATTCCAAAAGCGAAAAAAGTTGGAAGGAGATGAGTGTCTTTCGTTCCGTAAGGGTGAACATATCGTCTGTTGCACCGCCTCCTTTCCATTTTAAAATGTACGTGCCCGGCATCGTTTTATCCGCAACTCCAGCATTTCGCCTCGTCGCTTCATGCATGTGAAATTTGCATTAAGCGCCCGGGCGTAGGAACGAAGTAAATACGTATAGCAAGATCACGCATACAAAACTACATAGGAGGTGCAGCGAGTAAAATATTTTCCTACGAAACTATTTAAGTTTGCTTCAAATTATACCTAATTGAACGAGAATGTATCAAGAAAACAACATTGGTTTTTGGGCTGAAGTTAGAAATGCCAAAGGTTGCTCAATTCAGCTGAAAAGTACTTCAAAACTCTTCTCTGAGGGGTTTCAATTGATAATGAGAAAACGTCGATCAAGTACATCGCACACAGAGTGTGCAGTGTACACTGTGCACATGTGTATTGAAACTTCTAGGCCTCGACATCTTGTAGGAACTTGACGAAGAAAAGAGAAGCAGGGAAACTGAAAATTGTGTTGTCAGTGATGCCACCTGTTACGGTTCTCTTGAGGAATGTTTAATATGCAGCCCTTACTGATAAAACTTGAAGCAAATATTTAAGAGAAAATGAATCTGCACATTTTTCTATATAATATCAAGCAATTACCCAAGTATAAATTGGTATGAAGTGGAATAGTGGAATTTTAATAAATACAGTTATAAAAGCAATATAGATTATGAACTATTTCATCTTCAGAATGTATAACAACACCTTTCAATGATAATCAGCAATTAAAATACGCGACAAAAGGCAATTAAGAAATGCTGCTAATGGAGAGAGAATTGAAACTAGAATTCACAACGCTTTCGATCGCCGGCGAAGCTTGATCGAATAATCAATGTGCAAGACTTATTCGGTTTGCGGAGTCGTTGACTCTTCGAGATGAATTCTCTTTTCACTGAGATTGGAAAGACGCGTGGGAATCTTGAAAGGCCACTCAACGAGTAATTGCAATATTAAGAATCTGAAATGGGTTGATTTCAGCAATTTCAGCCTTGTTATAGATCCTAGTTGGATTTCTGCAAATAAGTCGATCGATAAATATTTTTTCTGTCGAAAATTAGTAAACAAAATTGGATGGTAAATTCAAATATTTCAAGTGTATCGAAAAAAATAGAACGGAGAAAACCAGGGATAAATTGATTAAATGAATTAACGTTTGGAAGCGGATGGGGAACTGATTGAAAAGCGTACAGATAAACCAAACCGAATTTGCCTGAATTGGATTGCTTTGGTTTATGGCGAAGGGGAAGGCTTGAACCTCTTAAAGAACCTCATGATGGATTAGTTCTTACATATTAAAATGTAGAAAGTGAAACTTAAAAAGAAAAGTATTCATCAATTCGTGAAAAATAAGAATAAAAGATAAACACATATTTGATCCGAGATACATTACGAAAGCCATAAATCATTTTCTTCAACACTTGTACGACGATGCATCATCATATAGAGTTTATAAAATAATAAATTGTCATATCAAATTGCCGAGATGACAAATCATCGAAAAATGTAAACATATTTTATACGGTGCTGAATTCAATGTCGCGAAGTGTGGAGACTACTAATCAGCACAAATGGAGACATAGGCGTAGAGAAAGACAAAAAATGAATGAAGAGAAATGCTGAATGAGGAGGAAAAAAGGAATCAGTCCATTTGTGCACTCTCCACTCATCCACGATTATTTTTCTGCTAGCCATCGTTGGCGTCGCCGCAATAACCCTGGAGTTTCCGTTTTCCACCCCTTTCGCTCTCCAGCCACCCACCTTTCTATCTTCCAACGATGCCATATCATACTATATAGCATACCATACCATACCATCGCTTGTGATGCCCCTTTCACCCCCCAGCCATTCCTATTCTCCTCTCCACATTGCCATCCACACTCCCATCTCTCATTCCATCTTTCTCATCGCGTTCTCTGCGAATCTTTACGTAACCTCCAGACGCCAGACATCTAAACTAAGGATGGAAAAAGGAGAAAAAAGTACGACGAAAATCGTGCGATCAAGCCAGCCCTCTTTCTTTCACATCGCGACAGGTCTTCGTCCTTCGAAGGACGTGGCAACTACCCGTTTACTTCGAATCGCACGCGAGCTCAAAAGGTAAAATACTTCTGAAAATCGAACGACGCTCGTTCCTTCGTGATCGATTAGATTCGAGGTAAACTTGATACGTTAATGGATAGGTGAATTAATAGACCTCTTCAAGGACTGTTAGACGGAAGCCTAGCCTCGAATAATGACAGCAGCCGCGGCGCAATTCCTCCCAATCGGTGGACCGCGATAACTTACTCGCTTCCTTCCTTTCTGTATCAAGTTACCCTTTTTCATATATGTATGCCAAGTATTATGGCATGTCATAATCTATTTTCGAAATAAATGTGATACTGCGTAACTCGATTTTTCATTCAGATCCTGCAGTTTCAAAAGATTTTCAAATGTTGCATAGAATTCTAGAGCAATTTCAAAAATTGGAAGCGTAATATCAAAAAATGTGAAAATATCTTTTTACGATAAATGTAATTGTAGTTTAAACAATAACAAAACTATAAATATCGATAAAACAAGAAATCTTACCAGACATGCACAAATATCGATTGTTTTGAAGGTTGAAACTTCAGGGTCGTTCGAAACCATATTTATCACTTTAATTAAATTCTTTATAAGTCAGAGTAAAATAACATTATCATATTAAAAATAATAAATAGTTAATAAAGCAACTTTGAAGAACTTTTAAAATATCTTTACCGTAATTATTTTCTATGAATTTTCACTTATTATTTGTATAAATAAGCAATAACTTGAAATCTTCTTTCCAATACAGAATTAATCTTATTACGAAGTAAACAAGTCGGAAATAATAAGTTCCGTCTGAGTGGAAAGTTAAATATCTTCTCTTTATTCCTATAAGGCGTAAAAACATTAATATTCGACATAGCTCTCATTCCTGCTTCGTGTTCGGTTATACGACATTTTGATTTAAATTGAGCGGAGTGGAAGTCAAAAAACCCTAGGGACCATCACGTGCTTTTCAGATATGTCGAGCGTGACAGTGAAGCGGTTGTATTTACCAATGAAATTTGAAAAGTAAGCAAGCGGAAGCGAATTGACTTATGCGTACGCAGCGCACGTGCCATAATGTACATGCGCGAAAACTGTGAAAAGCGAAAGATACAAGTGCCATTACAGTTCCAATCTTTCCTCTGGTTCAACGAATTTGAAAATAACTCCTGTCGTTTAGTAACTATGAAATTTTAAACTTAATTTCATATTCATTTCATTTTTCACTTCTCGCTTGGCGAGAATGATGGAAGCATTATATGTTGCATAATTTTCGACTTTAAGAAAATGGATGTATCATCAAAAATGGTGCAATTATTCCGAGAGAATTCTGGGGCTGCTGAAGCGTTAGATAGCGAATCACTTGATACTAAAACGAATCAGTTTCATGAACTGTGATGTAAATTGTAAATCAAAGGGACAAGAACCCATTGCTCAGGATACGATTAATTAATCCTCTTAGTGGCAAGTGCTTTTACTTAACTGCGAGTCGTATTCAAATTACGGACGAGCGGCCATGCAGAAGCGCTTTAATCGACGTTTCGACGTTTGCAGATACAAAAGGTTAAGAGTCTTCACAGCGTCTTTCTGGCATGCTTAGCACTCAGTAACAGATTTGCCGATTAAGACAACGTTGGTTGCTATCAATTTTTCAATGCACACGGCTACATTAATCTTCTCCTAGTAGTATATATGTAAAACCAATTCTTTTAGACTAACAGCTGCAAGGCATAACTTTTCATGATCTACTTGTACACTTTACATTTACTATAACTTTAATTGAAATCGTAAAGTTTCTGAAACACAATCAGAAAACTTGCAAAATATAAAAACTTTCTGGAAACAAATCACTTACAATCTTAATACGGAAGAAAGTGAAGGATAAATTCTCAAGGCAAGGCTGCATCGGATAGTCAAGACAAAACTTGGAGAAAAAGAAGCTTAAGAAGCTTGGAACATGGATTGTCCATCCTCGACTCCTTTGCCGCTCGATTATCCACCATCACGTATAATTTTCTGCGAGTAGAAAATTGTAGCACCAACGGGATTTATTTCACGTCCGTTTTTTGCAGGAAAGCTACACACAGAACTACTCCCCATAATATAATGTGTCTCGACATTTTCACCACCACTATCTTGTGGCTTTGTCTTTGCCTCTCTTTATTATTCTCGATCCTTTCTCTTTCTGCCCGTCTGTCGTCTGATTTCAAATTCTCTGAATCTGTCAGATTTCTCTATATCTTCCCTCTCTTATCTTTCCTACGTTTAACTATAGTCGTTCATTTCGATAATAAAGAAAATGAAATTTCTAGTTTTAACGATTCACATACTAATCTTCAAAGTTAAAAATTTTATGTAAAAATTAATTGTGTTCTTTGTGTTTAAAACGGTAAAGTGAAAAGTTCATACTAAATTTCTGTAACTAAAAAGAGAGCCCCCTTAACGATGAAGATACATGCATGACATTTTTTGTCTGATCAACTGAGAGCGCATAATCCGTGCATAACGAGACATTAAGCGCCGAATTACGGGGTGGGCGGGGGCGCTATAAAAAGGATCGTGCCTTTTACTTCTTCCATGGCATGGCATGGCACTTACATTTGGTGCGCACACGCGTCCACTGTGGAGTAAACACAGGGTACTCAGACCGTATCATATTTAGCGTAAATTATTAAACGCTCTCTCTCATACTCCCGCAAGTACTCCTACTATGCCGGTCTTTGACCGTGTCCACACATAACAAGAATCGTTGCAAAGGGTGGTGAAAGTCCGCCCGTCAGTTACCTCATATACAACCACAGTCTACAACTCTACACTCCACAAAGCGTACACAGTGCCACGCGCAACCAATACGGTTTCTCTCCAGGCAGCGGATGGGGAGGCCGAGAGGGCGGAATCAATACACCGATGCGATGCGATGTGTGAGAGAGGGTGGGATAATGCGATGGCTTGTCAAGAGAATCGTATCCATACACATAAGCAACGATGAGAATGAAAGAATGAAAGAATGAAACAGAAACCGAGACCTTCAAAAGAATGTGATAGAAACAACCAATGAAAAGAGAAATACGGGAAAAGAGCAGATAAAAAGGGAAAATGAGAAAATGAGGGAAATGAGAAGAGCGAGAAAGAGCGAAGAGGAGAGAGAAATATGAGGGAACGTCACCAGTTTTTAATGAAAGAATCCAGAATGGTGCCATTTTATTTTACATTTTTTGCGGACATATGTTACATTAGCCATTACTGGAAACTATACTGTGGAATGTAAATCTCATTCGAGAGAACTTCCTCATTTTATTCCGCCTTCTGTAAAGCGGGGTTTGTAGGTTTCACTGTCTCTATTTTTTCTTAAATAAAGGAATAGAGGAAAATTTTTCAAAATAGAGGAAATAGAGGACCGGATGTGATCCCCGAGTTTGTTGTAAATATTCCAAATCAAAATTGGAAAGGACGTTAGGGCTAAATAATAATAATATACGAAATACGTCAAGAAAAGGGACGAAAGTTGCTTACGTTTTGCATACTGGAAGCGTCGAAAGAGGGTGAAGAAGAAAAATAGGCCCAAGAGGGAGAGCAGAGGACATGGATGGCCGTTTTTGAATCCCGCTACCTCTTTATATTCACCCCCGAGCTTTCCGCCAAGAGGCTGAATAATACATAAAGGTCAATACTCTATTCGGTTCTTTCGACCGCAAACCAAAAATTTAAAATCTTTCAAGTAACTCTTCAATCAAAAGAGGGGGCTATATCGTATTCATCAATCATCTATATTAAAAGCTAGATTACGACAATGTATGATACAGTGTCCGTTTGATTCACTAATTAAAATCAACCGATATGCACAGAGCTCAAATAATAATAAACGTGAACTGTATGTACAATCCACATGTTTATGATAGAGTTGTATATTTAGTCGTAAAGGCTCATTTATATAATTAACGATGCTCTTAAACAATGAAATTAATCCTTTGTGTTTCAATGAATTCGAGTAGTCACCCATCTATAAAGTAGTATCAGTAAATAAATGAAGCTCCAAGTTCGTATGAGTGTAAGTTCTAATGGGCCACTGACTTTTTGTTCTGGAGTAGTTGTAATTTGAAAAAAAATTGTTCAAAGATGATACTTATCAAGAGAACAATTAAAATCCATATAATTAGTACATATTAGAATATTATGAGCATATTATAATCATCACTTTGTAGCAAGATATGCATACAATGGTTCGGTTATCAAGACTCCAGAGTGTAAATCAAGAGGACAAGAACATAACGCACACGTTTTATATGTGCTAATTTGCAATTCTTATAAACCTGTTTTCTTTACAGCTTGCAAGCATGCATTTTAAAAATTTTACTGGTCTCGTTAACGGTACTTGATGGGGTCAAAGGTCTCTTTCATCATTTTATGCTACAATTGTGATAATAAATAATAACTATATACGATCCAAAATTTGATCCCTAAAGCGTTTTATTTTCTCTATATAAGAGAAAGTTTAATCTTTAATCAACTTTATATTTCTTGCATCACCTTTGTAACATTGAAAGCGATATATTTATTTTTTACTTTAGAGAAACAACACTCAGCTTCGACTCTTAATTAAATTGACATTGCGGGCTCGGCGCAAACTTAACACAGATGTAACGAGCGATTAAATCGTATCGAGCTCGCGCGAGGAATCGCAATCAGCCTACTACGTACACGTTTCCATGTCTATCGATAACGCGATTCAAGATCTTCTCCGCGTGCCTGATAAAGAAAGTTTGTTGATTATCACGAAACAAATGTTATACACTTCATTCCCAGAGGCAAACTTTCATTATATTTCGGACGGCTATCTTAATTGACAACGCGATAATATATAATAATTAAGCGAAAATCGACATACATCAATGCGGAATATGATTGAGTTGAAAAAATTCAATAAATCTCCCACTGCAGCTCGTTTAATTGATTTACCCATAGGATGATGGGACTTTCCAATTCGCTGCTTTTATTAACAGTTCCTTTCAGTTTGTTACAATGAAATTACTCAACAGATTAACTCGAGGCGAGGTGAAACTAAATGGAGGATTACTTTGACCTTTTGGCAAATTTCACTGGACAAGTAAATCAATACAGTAGGGGCTCTATCAGACAACTGAGATTTACGAGATCCACAAAATGCTACTTTAAAAGGCATTAAAAACATTATGATGTCGTTTTTATCAGTTTATGGCACATCAAACTCTCTACAAAAAAACTGCTATAATTTTTGAGACATATTCTTGCTGAAAGGGAAAATTTATTTGAGCGACTGTTGAATCTTTATTACAAAGTTATTTAATTTACTTATTAATAAAGTTTGGAAAGTTCCATCTTGTTAATGAGCCAAAGAAGATCGGGTCAACTTGAAATTAACGTAAAGCGAGCCTTGGAGCGATTAGTCACTGAATTCGATAATCGGTAGTAATTGTGAGTAATTATAGACGATAAACTTGGATAATGTAGATAATTTAGTCTCGGCGAGAAAGTTGGATATCGCAACTTGTGGGTTCTCGAAGGACCTTGGGAGAGACACGCTCGATCGGATTCGAAGACGCCTTCCAGAAGAGACCTGGCGATCAGCTAACATATAATCTAGCCAATACATGCGCAATGCTTATATGATGCAACGGGTACTCTACCATATAAGATGGCATATCGCATTTGCGCTCGCGCACACGATACGAATTACGCAACTGTAAGAAAAATACATGTATGTATATTGGATATACATATAATACGCACAAATGACCTACAAATTACGGCTTTACGGGCTTCGCTTTCCGCTTAGTTCGACCAGCGGATTAACCTTTTGAAACGGATCAACGAGAGACCAAATACTCGAAAAGGGAGGTATATGTATTTATTATATTTTTTCCTGATTTATTAAAGTTTTATCGTTTCCAGCTTGAGAGCTCTAAGCCCAGAAAATTGTTTATTTCCAAGCTTTTTCAGCAAAGGATAAAACTTTTATCAGCAAATTTCAAATCTAAAGAGAATTAAGCTCAGAACTCTATAAAACTCTTTCGGGAATTTGCTTCTTTTTTCTTGAGCTGAATCTAGGTAGTACGCACGTCACTCATGAAAAAGTATCGCTACGAGTTACGTAATTTCCTCACGAGCTTCGCTTGATCTCCGGTGACAAACAAAAATTTTGATCACATTGCTCAAATCTCTGAGTAAATCTTGACCTTTTTTTTTATGAATTATGCATTGAAAAAGGTATTTGGATTTGCGAACTTGGAACGATTGATCGCACATAGAAATGATGGATTTCCCAAAAATTTTAATTAGAACTGGAATTGAGTTTGGTAGTTCATTAAATCTGTTACAAGGTTTTTGAAGTTAGTGTAAAACATTGTGAGATGTAATTTAGGATTTCAACGACCTTATACGTTTTACCTTTGGGTTTTGTGTGGAAGGTAGTGTACCGTTACTAAAAACATTCTAGAAGCCCGTTTATTTCTAGAACATATAGAATTCAGTTATTATTATTAATGATTTGAAAAGTGTTATCTATTATCCACGCACATTTACATACAAAATTCAGTAAAAGTACGGCTGCACTCATCGGAAGAAGAAAAGTGAGCGAAGAAAGCTGTGAATACCGGAAAGAGTCTAAGCACTAATTTAGGAAAAAAGTATGGGGAAGGGCAAAAAGTACAGGAAGTTTAGAAAAATTTTGCTGAACGAACTTAGGATAATTAATTCTTAACGATTTTCTTAAGGTTTGTCTCGATATAACTATTTTTACCAAACTGATTTTCCATCTGGAGTTGAACAGATAAAAAGTTCAGGAAAATGTATACGGGAATATAAGAGAAAAATGAAGGAAAGAGAGAAATTTGGAACATCTAACTTATGTCTCGAAAATAAGATAGTCATTGTAATTCCGATTCGTAATAAGATTACAAAGCCGGAAAAATGATGGAATTTCCAAGAGAGAATATCCACATATATTCTTCGAAAATTCAATAATTAAAGCCAGAAATTTGACCTTATACAATATATTTTGTCACTAAATTAACGCAACTTTATTCAATTCTAATAATCTAATAACGACAATTTATGCAATAATATTATGTATGAGATAAATTACTACATTCAACAATTATCTCTATTATAATTCAATTTTTCTCTCTTCTCGTTCTGTCTAAATAATTGAACCACTTGTTGAAACATTCCTACATAATATAAAGTTAACTTTATTATCCAATTCATGTTTAATATGTGGATTAATCAAATTGCAATCACACGCTATTTGTAACTTTCCACTTTTATGTTAAAAAACAAATACTTTTTTCACCTGTATATAAACTCGGATATTCCACTCTAATTTAATATGACATTTGAATGTAAGAATATCTTATTTAAGAAATGGATTCTTCATTTCAGCCCGTATTCCTCTGTGGAAATAGAATTCTTAATAAAAAGGCCATTTCCACACGTGTTATCAAAACTAGTGTCGTAACAACACGTTCGGAGATACGTCGACTCGTAAACATTGATTTTCATTGCACTTTCCTACGGCGGTATTTTACACCGTTTGGCGATTCTCTTCCGTTTGGAATACCGCGAGACTGCTAGTGATTTTATCTATCGACAGGGTAGTATATCTTGAGTGAACAATAAATCTCGAAAAGTGTTGGGGAAAAGAGAAACAACAATATATATATATATATATATATATATATATAGAAAGAGAGAAGAAGAGAAAGAGAGATAGAAGATGACAGGGTTTACGAGCAACGTGAGAAGTCCGGTGGATCTACTCGTCAACCTAACCAGCTCCATGGGGTTGTTTCCGATGCTCTACGGACAGCTGCTATCGCCCCTCACCCCTACTTTCACACTTCCGGCCTCCAACACAACCCTCAACATCGTTTCCCTACACTTTTACGCCTACAAAGATCACACAGCCAAAGGACCAACTTAAGGGGTTTCCATAAAATTAATCGACACTCATTTCTCTTTAGTAATGGGCAATTCGGGTTACGACGAAAGAGAGAGCATTAAAAAATGTAATAAAGTATCAAAAGTTAAGAGTTACTTAAATGCTCCGGTTTATCGATCTATTATCTATTGTAGGTTTATCTATTGTAGGATAATGAGGCCTCTTTAAACTCGAATGAGTGTATTTATGGATATTTAACCTTGTAAAAAAATGAACAAAAAAACAATGGAAAAAAAATAAATAAATAAAAATATGATAAATACATATGTACATATTTGAGAAAGCTTACCTTCACAGGAGCAGGAAAAAGCGAGGCGGCAGCGGCGAGCGGATCGGCATGGTGACCATGATTGTGATGACCATGATGATGATGGCCATGTCGGGCGTCAGGAACACCCCCAGACGCCGCCTGCTCCGCCTGGACCGACATTGCCGCGCGGGCTTGTCGATCCCGTTCACGAAGCCGCTCCCGCTCCACGCTAAAACAGAAAAAAATACCTCATCAATTTCAATTCACAACAAGAATAAATTACAATAGGAGCTTACAAGACAAATATTGTTCTTAAAGACAAAAAAAAGCATTATTTTCAATTTCATGTATACCTAAAAGTTTAAAAGTTTTCACGTACAATGATTATAAAAATTTCTCTACAGAAATTCATACACGAAATCATGTAGGCAGTTATATCAATACATCATGATTGTCGTAATTTTTACACTCTTGCTAAAGGGATTAAAATCTAGCAACAGTTGAATTAATGACCTGATTCACATATAGATTTGTAGAAAGCGACATTTAATAGATTTAGCTCCACATTCCGAGTAACCCTAAAACGTTGATCGTGCCACATGATTAGGTCTTTTCTGTTTAGAATTCGCTGTGAATTAACTCTGGTAGGCAGTGGGAAGCGTTGACGCGAGAATCAACTTTGTTCACTGCAATTAAGCGATGGAAAGATGAAAGACTTTGCATAATTAAGCAGCGTACCTTTCTTACGAGTATATAAACACACAAGTTCAATCGAATGAATTAAACGAGTGCACACATGAATGATGCATACGTGCAAAAACAACCATACGTTGCAGCTGGTAGTAGCACATGTTTACACCCGTATACGCTGTTAAGCTTGCAAAGCTCTGATTGCCTGAAGGACAATATGCACCGTTATGCGAGATTTTGCGATGTACTTGCACCATAAAGCAGCTGCTGATAAAAAGTTTAGTGTCTCTCCCAACGTCCATCGATCAAGAGAGAATGTAGCTTTATTTTAACATTTTTCAAACTAGAAAACTGTATAAATTACATTATTTAATTTACTATTCGTTGGAACTACATTCAGGAGATCATTGGCCGCGCAATAGGAATATATATTATACAAACGACAAAGCCACACACCTCCTCCTTCATAAATTGTACTCAACACACTCGCCAATTCTCGAATTACACGTTGAGTCGAAACAACTCTGCGATTTCCTGCACGAAGGCAAAACGAAATCCTAGAGTGTACATGAGCATTGTACGACGAGCAATGGCGTCTTATCGACAAAACGTTTCCAACTCATCTGCAAAATTCCTCGCGATTACAATTATCACTATTTTATTTACATCGCGAATCGTAAATTCAGAAGAATGAAACAACTTTTGGAATTCAAAAACTTCCAAGTACATATATACGTATTTTATAAATGCGTGTGTGACTTTTTGTTTAAACTCTAAAAGTAGTAATTTTAGTAATTTTGAAGTTAATGAACAAAGAAAATAAATCATCGGAATTGAACTCATTTCCGCTTTTTGCGTATTTATTGACCAATGTGAAAAATTGAACTTCCTTTATTATGGGTTTAAAATATTTGAATTTGTAATAAAAGGGTGATATATTCTGATAACAGTCCCTTCATAATAGCTGTCATAATCAATATGAAGTCACGCGACAAACTCGCGTTTTACGCTCTCTAAATTTATATACCTATGTACTCTGTGCCGGTCATCAAATGAAGAGCTACATTGTTCTTAAAGCTTTACGGAGCATCAAAACTACTGTGAAGAGTTAAAGCACGCGATCAAAAAGGGTTGCAATAAATTTTCTCCGAGGAATGCAAATTCTTGTTGCTAAAGCAATATTATTTTGCTGTCCAAACAAGTTGTTTTGTTGTCGTAAAAAACTTTTGTTCTGCGAATTTAATTTCGTCAACTTTATGTACGCAATAATAAATATATCTTTTGCTATGATTATAGGCAATCAACTTCCATATGAATTAAATGCAAGTAAATCACCTAGTTTTATTGAACAATATTTATTATTGTGAACGTCAATTTGACAAAACTACATTTGCTCATATGTTAAATAAAATAAGTCCTTAACGGCCGATATCCAAAGCCGATCGAAGTGCAGAGGGGTTGCATTCGCGTATTAACTGCAACTCGATATATCGATAGTATAGTATCGATGCGTATGCGTCAATTCATCGGCGCAATTAATTCAACTGCAACGCCACGTAATGGAGGAGAGCATGCTAGTTGCTCCGTTTACACATACATACATATATGTTCTCTACGTTAAGCTCAATCCGCCGCCAACACGGCACCGATGCTGCTACTCGCGATATTTACGTAAAAGCACCCCAACTCAATATAAAGCTTTCAGATAGCGAGCATTCTGCTAGTTTAGTCCGCTTTTGTCCCTTCGATCACGGTTTAGTTAAAACATGTCTGTTTTATGGAAACAAACGATCAACAAAATATTTTCTTCTACAACACGCTCTGGATTCCATGAAATGAACTCAAAAATTCACTAAAACTAATCTTGAACATTCAACGATTAATTTAACGAGAGATTTAGCACATTTTGGGTAGAAATAAAAATATATTAAAAGAAGGTGTAATATTTTCTATATCAGTAAATAATCCGATTCACTTTCGTAGAAGATTGGTTTAAGTACTTAAATTAATCAAGAGCTTGATAAGCAGTAGAAAAAGCATTGCGAGAACTTTTCGTATTTTTGTATGAAGACCGTAATAACGAATCAATTACGGCGTAGCACTTTGTGGGCCGATATTGCCCGGTGGGTAATTAATTCTCGTTAATCGCGGCCTATTTGAAATGGTAATGAGGGAGGGATGATTTAAGTGATTCACCCGTTGCGAACGGAGCTTTGCCACTGATACGAGATCACATTCTCTTAAATTTCACTCGTAACTTTACTCTCTTCACTGAAATTGCAATGATCTTTCACTGATTTTCACTGACTGCAAATGATTACGTACATTATAAAAATAAGCACCTGAAAAATGAAATTCCAGAGTTTCAAATCTAGAGAGTAGAAAGTTGCATGCATGCAAACAATAAATAAGATATAAAGCTCAGAGGCATATTTAATCTCGTATGTCAATACCAATACAAACACGAGTAATGTCTATAATTACATATTACTTAATCTTGGAAACATGTCAACAACGCTCCGTATACATATATGAATAATATTGTACTGACTCATTTAAATTTTCATGAAGTGCTCTCTAAATTTGAATCAGCGGAATTTCGCTGATTCTATGCTGTATAAATGTACCACTGATTCACATTAATTGCGTGAGTGTTTAACTAGTCGAATTTTTTATTAGAAAAATAATCAACATTAACATTATTTTTATTTGTATAGATGATGGAATTTACTAGTTAACTAGTTTAACTTCATAGGTATAACTTTTTCTTTCATTATAGAAGTATCACGCTTAATCAAATTTCAGTGAAAACATAACAATGCTCCGCCTCGTCGCAATCAATACCACGAGAGATCTCCAACCCCTTATCAGCAAAGTAAAGAGCTCTTTATATTTCCGGAAATTTCAAAGCACATCCAACGTGGGTGTCGCACACGCAGGCAGACATGACACACATATGTCGAATTGTATCGTATCTAGTTGAACGTCATATCGCTGAGGCAAAAGAGTAAGAGGTAAAGAGGTGGAATGATCCAGACAAAAAGGGGAAGAATAAGGGGTGGGTGGGATTCACAAGGGGGTAACAACTCAGAATTTCTGAAGCAGGGTGAGGTACGAAGGGGACAAAAGAATGAGAGAACGCGAACGAATGAGTTGTTGCGTTTATTTTAAGCCCGCGAAGGCTAAAGGACGGATTGCGCGCTAACTACAAATTCGAGCCGATACGCGATGCCGCTATTATTTGCCCGCTCCCCTTATCTCCTCTATTTGATTTTCAATTACACTGACTTTGTACACATATATTTTCACATGTTAACACTTTAATTCAATGAAATCATAATGAAGATAGATACAGAAGTCCCTGACCATTTTACGTGAAATATCCCAAACCAGAAATGGAAAATATCCGATCGGACCTATAAACGTATAGAATAAGTTATCCTATTGGACAGTAATTTATGCAAAAAAAAAAAACGTAAAATGCCCTATATTTATTTCTGTGTCACTAAATGCTCAAAATTTCATTTTTACTGCAATAATTCCAGATTTGCAAATAATTAAATTTATAAATAGAGTGAATTGGTTTGATGCACTCTGTTGGGTATCTGTAACAGTCATGAGTAACTAGGAAAATTGTTCTTACTCAACTGTCAATCTCCATTTGATCATTTCAATTGAATTTTGTAATCCTAGTGAAGAAATGTATGTATCACAGGTTCTACTTCAGATCTGGCGAGCTCAACTCCCCTGACACTGACATACTGACATCATTTGTGGGTTGGTCAGGAGAAGAAAAAATGACGGGGCATTGTATGTAGCCTCCTTAAGATTTCTATAAATTGATCTGTCATATGTTAAAAGATTTTTCTAAAACTTATCAAGGCCATTATTCTCCAACTCGCCCTACTCCATACAAAGCACTGCTTTCTGAACTTCGAACACCTCAACTTGTGGAATTTGCTTTTAAGAATTGTACATCTTAATTTTTATAAAGCACAACGTGACGAATATATCCGTATTATAATCTTGAATGCCTCTAAAGAAGCCCACGTACGCAGACGGAATATCGACTCTGTACGAGAGATTAATAAATCAGTCGTAGATGTGAAGACGAAGAATATATAGTTCAGAGCTTGAAACCAGAACAGATATCATACAACTCTACACAGTGCTATCGCTTCGATGATTTCGTCCCACTGCTGCCAACGTTGCTTACTTAATTCCTGTCTCATTTGAAGCTCAATAAAATTCTCAATACAATTTTAAATCCTTTTAAGTAAACAATTTTTTTCTAGTCAATTATTCGAAATTATTGTAGCAATGTTTTTCAGCGATTATTTTGTCATGTTTAGAATAGACACGTGATACAGTATAAAAGAGGATAAAAGTTTATTGAGTGGCCGGAGAATTTTTGCGACTCAAGGATACCGAGCGGACTTTTTACCCAAGTGTCAACCAGGTGTTAAAGGTTGAGAAAAACCCGAAATACCGAAGATACAAAGGGAAAATACAGGTATGAAGGCTGTACCTTCGCCTACAAAATGGTACAGTGGTACAGTACAAAGGTGGTATAGTGGCGGTCAACTTAGCAATTTAAGCATCTCATCGAAGTTTGAGAGTTATGCGTGTAATTGCAATCTTTATATCCATATTGCTCTGTTTTGAGTATATTATCAGATCAGCTAGAGCCCACATTATTCTTTATCTATATATCCAGTGTATATGTATGTGAAAATAGGATCTTCACTAAAGAGTCTTCCCAATTACGTTCATATCCGTTTCCCACAGCAGATAAAATCGATCATCCATGGCAGCATGCTTTCACAACAAAAAAAGCCTAGAAAGCAAATTGTGCGTAAACAATTATAATTATTAGCAAAGTCTGCATACGCGGGGAGAAATAGGAGACACCCTGCCACTTTGATATTGCTGTAGCAACGAGCACAAAGTCCCTTTGTGCGAAACGAGAGCGTCATTGAACTCCTCCGAGCGTCGAACTGTGCTCGAAAATGCAGAAAATATCATTTCACCTAAAGATAGACGACATATCTGATCTATAAATTCACTCTCCATTCTTACCATTATAAATTATTTTGAACTTCGATATTCATAGAATATAACGAAGTTTCTGTTTGATCAAGAGGATTAAAAATACTAAAACAAATCTGATATGCATATTTAATTGTTTTTCATTCAATTATCTAGTTCCAATTAGAATATCTTGCTTTTTTAGATTCATAATGCCGTAAGGCGAACTGGTGTACGTGCAAAGTAGGCACGAGTGAGAAGAGCCTGTTTTTACGCACAAGATCTTTTAAACTGTTACCGCATCGGCCAAGAGTTAGGCCGGGAGGCAGGCAGATTGAGAAGCAAGAAAATATGACGTCACGAGTTTCGTTTCCTCCTTTTTCAATCCACGCATTAGGCATTAACTGTCTTTTTCTAAAGTCTACGTTTAATATTATTTAAGCAGAATAATGAAAATTTCGTGTTACCTTTCCACAATTTTATCAGGTGATGCCATGCTGCACAAGATTATGGTAAAAAGTAGGAAATCTTCATTATTCTAATAAAAAAATTAATTAAAACTGTAGTTTAGGAAAGAAAAGACTTCGACATATGCATGTATTGGAAAGAGAACAGACGAAACTCTACAGTTAAAAGATCTTGGTTTACGAGATCGTAGGCGGCCATTTTTAAAAGGAAACCGAGCTGTCGGCGTAGTAGTCGAGCAGTCAAGCACTGTCACTTATGTAATCGTCTGTCAAGTACCCAGAAAGAGACAAGGAAAGATTGAAAGGAGAAATATGATGAGAGAAGAGAGGGAGAGTGAAGCGGAAAGAGAAAGAGAGAAGGAGAAAGAATCCGTGATACCAGATGAGATGACAAGAGAGAAAATGTGATATACCTTGGAGTCAAGTCTTTCTCTTTCTCGTTTATAAACATGTGCATACTACCGCAACTTTCCGGCGAGGCCGGCTGACCCCGATGACGCGTGACGTCACTGAAGAACCTCAGATTTGAAAAAGACTCAAGAAAACAAAAAGGTGAACTACGGCGAACCTCTTTTTATCCTTGTTTACTAATCGTACATATTTATCAAACAGATATAATTCGATGCGGATACTAATGGAATGCCTTCTAACTAATTTTTATGAAAACATCCACGAATAAATCAATTTCGAGTATCTCTTTATCAATATTGAAATTTGTATTCAAGTAATACTAAAGTAAACATAACTGTATGTATATTCGGTAATTAATGTGTGCACTCTGATAATGAATATTTCAATCGTGAATCTATTATCTATTTCAGTTACTTGAAGTACATTTAGTATTACTTTTGAATTTCTAATAAAAACAAGCTTATTGATAAGACCGACTATATTGTTTCCCCGAATAAAGTTCTTTCTCTGGGCGCTGATTCATCCGTAAACTTCCTGGCGACCATTTTTGATCATCAAAATGTTGTTTATGCAAATCTGCAAGTAATTTTTCTATTCAAAACAAAACGACGCAATAAGAATTTCATAATATTTGTAGCGATCAATTTGCGTCGCGATTTAGTTAGTGATTGAAATATAATTAATTTTAATTTCAAAAACATTTTCCTTGGACTCACCGAGTCGTTTAAGGAGTTTCTGATCGTGGTCCGGAAGTCACGGATGTGACATCTTTACGGGGACCTATCACTAATGTTTCGACACCACCGGCAAACAACAACAAAAGCACCTTCATTCTTTTTCACTCAACACCTAACTCTCTTATCTCTTATGAATCTAAAAATAAAGAAACAAACACGTGACACTATCGTAGTTGCGTTGGAGAGAGCGGCTAATCCAGACGCGCGCTCCTCCTTAACGCTTTGCACAAACACAGATACAAAGATACACTGACGCACTTGAGCGCACTTACAACGTCATCCGAACTCCGAATCTGAATTTAAAGTCCACTTCCGACCTCGATTTCAGAATGTCAAGCAGACTAGGCTGTGAATTGTACTGATCAAGATATCCGGAAGTGATGATGATGATAAGCAAAAAGAAGATAAGAATCGTAATATCACGGGATGATCACAAGGACGAAAAGCCTGAGCACAGTGCGACACGATACGATACGACGCGACACTTTACATGTCTTGGCCGCAAAAGCTCGCGAGATTCGCGCGTCGAGGCGCACTAGGAAAAAAAAACAGTAAGCGGTGGGAGAATTGAGAGAGAGGATGATGCACAGACGAACTAGAGAGGGCTTGCAAAGGAGATAGATAGATGGTGTGGGATGTGGGGAGGGTGTGAGAGAGAGAAGGAGTCTGGGAGAGAAGGGGTGAGAGGCGGGGAGTGGGAGATTATCAAAATGGCCGCTCGACCGACACGCCGCCGCGCGGGAATACCGTCGCGCCGAACCGCGCCGGGCGCCCGTATCAGCGAAAGAATGACGCGACAGACGTGGTAGTACGAAGTATAGTCGAGTAGCAATATTCATAAATGGTAGTGATGGCATCACAAAGAACAGGCGCGTGCTATTTGTCGAGAAAAATTATTCCTCTCGTTGCTTCTCCAAGCGCTTAATCCATCTGACATTTCGAAAAAAAAAAAGCATGAACGGCAGACGACACTGATTACGAAAAAAAAGAATTGGTAAATGAGCAAAATTGGAAACGTGAGCTTTAAATGCAAAAGATAGAAGTAGAGCTTATTTGCGCTTATTCAAAAAACTGAACTATTTCAACCAATTTTCAAGTCCCCCCCATCCCCCCTGCCTATCACCCTTGAGACTCCAAGCAAACATCACAATAAACAACTAATTAAGTATATATATATATGGGTGATTGTAAAATTGTAGGCAAACTTGAGCGACTAAAGTAGCAATCGTATTTTCATTATGAATTGAGTAATAAATAATTTTTATTGATTGTATCAGATGTAAAAATTTGAAATATTAAAGGGGCACTTCTGAAAATAAGAAATGATAATTTAATTTTTATTTGAAATATGTGAAGTGGATTTGAGGTTATATGCAAAAGAGCGCCAGATTTAAAAAGTACAGAACCAATAGTTTTATAAAATTACAGTCTTTTCCAGCTTGACTTACATACTTTGGCTTTTTTTTATACTTTATGAAGAAGTGTAATAAGCTTTTATTCTTTTCTCTTTTTTGGCCTGCATATACTGTAGATGACGTTTTTGTCTGAGTTCTTCTCTTT